>NW_010729186.1:131620-193429 GCF_000365185.1 Nelumbo nucifera
AATTGATCAACCCTAATTTCGGCCCATATACCTAGATAATATTAATGGTTAATATTATGGGCTTTACAGATATTAATTGATTGGATCAATTCTTCCCTGCATGTGATGTATGTATGTGTGATGTGCTACGTTCATGGGTCATAAGTGCTTGGCCCATGTTGATTCGATAGAGGCTCTTGCGCACACCATGGCTGAATGCACATCATTGCCATGGTGTCCCTACTGGTCATTGGATGACCTCCCTCAGTGGTGGGCCCCACACCTCCTGTAGAGGATACATGTGGAACCCTAACAGATTTTGGCCCACCGAAATCTGACTTTATGAAAGTCAATGGGAGCCACTTTGGTTAGACCTAAATCAAAGTAGGGCGTAATCATTCGTTCCCTCCAGCAAATATGAGTGCATGTGATAAGGAGATTCATATGATGAACTCTCTAAAGGCCTTCCATCATTAGCATATGGGTCCTTCAGTAATGAGGAAATGTACCAGAAAATGGGCTATCCATTTGCTGTTGGGCTTGTCCGAGTGTTTCATAAGATGATAGGGGCGTCATAGACCGATGTGGGAGGGGCTTCACCAAAAAATGGGAACTATCTCACGGTACCTTGGCGTTCACAAATATGATGGGTGAGCACTCACTGGACAGAAAGGTTTACCTAAAAACGGTTCTGAACCTTGTTTGACAGAGGCCAAAGGGAAAACTCATATGATGAGTGGATATGATCMTTCACAGAARGGTGGTGGGGTTWTGCAGCTGAAATAGTTGGCTCCATGCACCCTATGTGGTTTCCCACATTTCTAGAGACAAGTCGTCTCCGTCACTGAGATGGAAGGGAAATCTCGGAGATGAACAAATGGGAATGGAATATAGATTAAAAGCCATATCTATGTAATGAACATGAATCAAATTAGGTTGTGAACAAATATTTGTTGTTTTACTAGAAAATGGCAAACGGACAATTTGCAAAACTTCTTGACGACAACAAGCTTAAGAACCCGAACTATGTCAATTGGTACCATAACCTCATGCTGGTCCTAACATCTAAAAAATTGGATAAGGTAGTTAAAAATCCTACCCCAGAGCATCCGAGCGACAGGGCTTCTGAGTTCAGAAGGAGGGAATTCCAAGATTGGGAGGATAAAAACTCCCTAGCCCGCTGTTATGTCATTGCCTCTCTAGACAATCCAATACAGAGACAGTTCGATCAGATCGAACTAGCCAAGGACATATTGGATAGTTTGAAGACAATGTACGAAGAGCATAATCATTCTACTCGGCAGAAGGTCTTGAAACAGTCATGACCGCTCAAATGTCCAAGGGGTAATAGGTTCACGACCATTGTCTTCGGATGATGGGTTACATCAATAAACTTGAAGCCCTTGGATCCGGGCTAGATCTTGGCATGCAAGTGGATGCCATCCTTAACTCTTTGCCTCCTTCCTTCAACCCGTTCATAATGAATTACAATATGAACAAGCTGAATGTCAACGTCTAAGAACTCAACAACATGTTGCAGAGGGTCGAGGATTTAATTAGGAAGGATGAGTCTGTGGCTATGCTTGCTGAAGCTAGCAAATCGGGCAAGAAAAAGAGGAAGGCAAAGAAGCCTTAGAAGAAAGCTGCCAAACCCAAGAAGTAGAAGAAATATAGGGCATTAGATGCGTGTCACTTCTGCAAACAGACCAGCCACTGGAAGAGGAATTGTCCTCAGTATATGGAATCCAAGAAAGGTAATTTCGAATCTTGTGTCATAGAAACCAATTTATTGGTGGCTTCTGCATCCTGGTGTACTGACTCCCTAAGCATCTCTTTAAATAAAGAAGGGTTCTTTCTATTTCAGGATCGAATCTTGCTAGTCCTTCTCTTCTAGTGTGTGTCTTGCACTAATAAATCTAAACACAACAAGAGTTCGAATAAATCAAATAAAAAAAATAAAGAACAAAACAGAAATAAAAAAAAATCCAAATTAACCAAGGTTAACAAGTTCCAATATTATTTTAGGATTAAATCCCCAGCAACGGCGCCAAAAAACTTGATAGCTATAATTATATAACCCTAGCAAATGCACTAGTTATCAAGTAGTATAAAAATATTGTTCCCACGGGGATTTAACAAAATAAGTATTAGACCCACAGCCTTCCCTAATTATTTGGACAATCGAAATTCAGATTTGAGCAAGAACTACTGGAAATAAAAACTAGAAAAATAAAATAGAAGCAAGGGTGATCACTAACCGAATATGCAATGGATGAAATCGCTAGGACTTTTAGGTCCACCTAACCAATGTAATGAATATTAATGGRTTYGAYTWACCAAGATTRTTTKYCATTCCCATAAGCTGAGGTCTTTCCAATTTTATTTAATATTCTCTCTCGAGATATACTAAAACTACGTCCATGAGGTAACCCTTCGATCTCTCGAGTAGAGCTCTCAAGATGGAAATGCATTAAGTCCAAGAAAAACTATTAAGTTCAGTTGAATCTTGTATATATATCTCTATATACCATTCAATTCACACTTTGAATTATTCAGTCGTTTATGTGAATTCCTCTCTCGATTCATTCACATAACACAAATCAATTAAGAGGTGGCTAAGCTCTTAATTGCATTAAGCACAATAATTCATAGACTATATTGAAATCACAATCTTGGATAAATCATAAAGATAAAAATATATTCATTAACAAGGTTCGGCTTTCCACAGCCCTAGCAAGAAACAAATCAGTTCATGATAAGAGAAGTAAGACAAACAAAGGGAAAGAAAGAACTCTTGAATTTGCCCATTATGTTGAGATCTCCTCTTCTTGCCGCCACCTTCTTCTTGAAGTTTATTGAATTCTTGATCACCTTTCCTCCGTTTTTTGACTTCTTTTCTCCTCTCTTGACTGATTGCTCAATGCAATTCGTGATCCCCCTCCAGAGATTGAGTGATCCCAGCTCCCATATAGCTTTCAATTTATTTGAGTTATCTCAAGAATGGATAATCCAGCCTTGATCCAAACTCCTCATATCCTATCCTATCCTATCTTCTCTCCTCTCTCCTTATCTAAACCTTTCTTAATCTTTCTGAAATTACATTTAGAAATTTAAATCTAAGAGGACTCTCGAATTCTTGAATTCGAACGGGCTGCTTTAATATCTTGGGCCGCCTCAATGTTCTTCTGCGAAATGGGCTTCAGTTGGGAACTGGGCCTCACTATAAAATTTCTCCGTATTCAGGCCCGGATTTGACTTTGATTTAGGCCGAATCTGTGAAAGCTCAAAACATGAAAGTTGTAGCTTTCTCTCTTTTCTTTCCAGTGGATCTTGAATCAGCTCAATCGGAGCTCGGATATGAATGTTAGGCCCACATTACTGATCGCTGCCGAAACTGTGAAAACCCATCCGATTAGCCTTGTTTTTCTTCTTGCAGCTTCTTTCCTTGCCCTGCACCGAATTGCAAGAAATATGAGTTTAATAAACTACTAATTCAGCATAAAAGACAGAATATTAGGGGATAAAATATGAAAGATTTTATTCTCATCAGTATACTAGTTGAACCCAATAAGGGGGGAATAGTTTGGGATAACAATTGCCGAAAGGCCTTACTTCGGGTATGCAGCTCTAACAGCTCGAGTGATAAAATCGCTTTGGTAGTAAGTAAAGAGCACACAATACTCAGTAGAAAAAGGCAAAACATTTCATTACTAACTCTTAAAAACAAAAAACCGGGCTTAACAGCCCAGAAGAAGTTCATCAAAATAGAAAAAAACCTGGCCCAACCGCCTAAGAGAGTTCATCAAAAAAGAGATATTTAAAACCAGGTTCAGACACTCGGGAACAACCACTTCATTCATTCATAAGAAAGAAAAATGAGAGCAACCAGCCTCAAGGATCCGCCGCCTCCACGTCCTCGTCATCCTCCGGAGAGTCAGGCTCCTCCTCCTCTGCCATATCCGCCGTCTCTAGATCCAGGCCCTTCATTGTTATGCCCTCAAGGTTGAGCCCGGAGAACTTCTTCCGGACCAGCCAGCGGCAGAGTTTGAATCCAGAATAGTAGGAGCTCAAGCCGTACTCCACCTAGAGGTCGTGGTACTCCTGGGAGTCCTTGAAGTCCCGCACCGCCTTAGCTCGCTCAGCCTCACCATGGCGTCGAAGTTCCGAGTCCAATCTTGAAGTGTGGACTCCAAGTCCTGGACCTGCTGACGAAGGAGCTCCCTCTCCACTATTACCCTCGACGACTCCTCCCGGTAGCGAGCGCTCTCCTCGGACAGCCAGGCGATTTGTGCTTCCGAATCCCGAACGAGCAGCTCCTAGGCCTCGCTCCCCTTTCGAGCTCGAAGGACTTCACCTCGAGCCCGGTCGAGCTCGCCCTAGAGCTTCTACACGCTTGACCTCTGAGCAAGAGAGTCGTTGGAGTGAATGTTGGTCTGGAGGGCCATGGCGTGAATGGTGGAGTTCACCTGCCAACAAAAGGTCGAGGTCAAAAAAAGAAAAAAGCAGCCACTTACCACCATGCAGTGAGCGGAGGCTAGCCTGGCGAGCTGCTTGGGGTCCATTCCTCCCCAGCTGACGACCTCCTCATGGGTGACCGCCTTCCGGCTCCTTTGTGAAGCCACAATGAAGTCGGTGATGCTTTCCCACTCTCTGGTAGGGAACCGCAAGAAGGCGAAGGGGTGGGACTGCTTAGACGAAGGGTACTGCCCTTGCACCGGGACCTCATGCTCTTCCGCGCCACCTTCCGTGGCTACTCCCTCGAATGGGACCGGTGGGACCTTATGCGGTGGTGGAACGAAGGCTGGATCAGCAGCCTCAAACTCAGCACTCCCGGAAGTGGAAGCTCGATCAGGGCGCGACCTCTTCGCCCTGCGCTTTTGGCTGCTTGACAGAAGGCGGTGCGCATCTACACCAGACATGTTGGCTACCAAAAATCACCAGGCATTAGTCCACCTAAAAATAATTACAAGGCATTGCGCGACCTAAAAGGCAACCTACCGGAGCTTAGGCCGGCCTGCGCAAGCTTGTCCTCGGTCAAGTAGTCCGACCAATGGAAGCCATCTGTTGCCCAGGATTGCAGCATTTCCCGAACTTTGGGATCCAAGTCAACACCCGAATCCTGGATGGCGGCCTCTAGAGCCTACCCCTGAGCTCAAAGGGGCGTCATCTTGGTTACCACCCTGGGGAAAGACATTGTGCGGGTACCCAGACATTGCTGACAAAGCGATAAGACTCACTAGGAAAAAGCTGAACCGAAAAGACGATGTGAACAGGAGAAGAGCTCGAGCAGCTAGGTGAAGGCGTGACCTTAGAATCCGAAAGCAAGGCAAGTTGGCATAAAAGAAATGAGGCCTGGGGCCCTCCTATTTATAGTCATTGTGCCCACAAACCAATGACTCAGATTAAGGCAAATCTGACGGTTAACAGTCAACCTGACCGCATGTCTTCTAAAACCGAAATGTGACTGGCCGCACGTCTTCCATGATTATGGTAATGTCGGTTGCACGACTTCCAGAGGTGAGAGCTGTTTTGGCACGCTTTTTGGCATTCGAAAAGTCCAGAAATCGCCTGACATCCGCGTGTGTATTTAATGCGATCGGTCAAACAAGTTTGAATTTCGGGTCAAATCCACCTGTCACACTCCATGAACTCCTCGCCTAGGGTAGAACCCTTAGCCCAAGGAGTGGGGGGCAATTGATGGAGGGTGATTTGACCCGACCTCCTAAGAAGGTGACACGTGGATGTGACCCAACGAAAGCAACAACTCAGCATGACAGCCTGGCTATGACTAAGTAACGAGTTCGTTAAAGTCCTCGTAGGACAGCTCGCTACATTACAGCTCACCACGGAATGAGCTCGCTACAGCGCGAGCTCAAGGACCCCGGTATATGGAAAGGGAATACTCCAAGCCAAGTCTATCCCAGCTTGTGAGGTGAGAGAATCAGCTCGCTCTAATACTTAGGCAAGAAGACTACCCCAAAGGCGACCTCATGCAGAATCACCTCGGGATACATCCAAGAGCTCGCCACAAGGCAACTCACTACAAAGCAGTTTGCTGTTAAGTGACGCGGCATTCTCAGGAAGCTTCTTATCTGACGAGACCGTACCAGTCAGACTGCGTCATGTCTCCTGACTGACGGTGCAGTCCCTACCAGCCCAGCAGACTGCACCCACGTCTCTTGACAGGCGGTGGTGTGTCTATCCTTTGCGGGTCGTGTCTCTCATCTGATTGGTCAGTACTCTGCAATAGTTACTTGCGCAGCCCTGACAAATAACGGCTATGACAGAGGTCCAGTGGCGGTTACGCCCAATTTGACAAGAACATCTACATTTAAAGGCCCTAGGGTCGAAGGGGGCGAAGGTATCTTGAATTTAACTAATCTAGCGCTATCTCCACTCTTAGCTCTCTTTGCACTCTTTACAGCTCTCTCAAGTGTTCTAACTTAAGCATCAGAGTATTCCCACCGGGCGAGCTCCCCAGGAATCCTTCATCTTCCTCCTCTCAAGTACCGTCTGTCGCCAACTAGGAGCCAGACGTCCGCCAGCTAGGAGTGTCCAAATTGTGTTGCATCAATAATGTATTAGTGAAGAGTGCTAGAACTTATTATATTTCTTTTTACAAATTAATATGTGCACAAAGTTTATATTATATTACTTTCTATTGAAGTTTAAGGCACAAAACATATGCAACTATTATATCTAAATTATTATATCAATTATTTCCTATTTTACTATTTTTAATTTTTAACATTATAAAAAAACCAATTAAAATTAATTCTCAAATGTTTTGTAAACAATATCTTTATAATTTCAACTTAAAATATGTTAAATTTATTAAAATTTTTAAGATACATGTCATATGAAAATTGTTAATTTTTCATTACTAAAATAATTATTCCAGTAATAATATGTTTATTTATATAAATTTTATGAAATAAAATAATGATTTTTTTGTTATGAAAGTAGAGTAGCTGATTTGACTGTTTCAATTTATATTATATTCTCAAATGCTTGGTAAATAACATTTTTACTTTTGTAAATAATAAATATGTTGCTATTTAATGAAAATTAAAATAATAATTAACAATTTATAAAATTTTAAGATACACATCAAGTTCAAATTTATAAATTTTAAGTATTAAGATAATTATTCTATTATTAATATTTTTATTTGTATAAATTTGTTAACATTAAAACCACTTTTTGATTTAAATGTGGACTTATAAATTTATTTCATTAGTTTACAAAATAATAAATTTGAATATTATTTTTTTCATCTTTAATTGAAGTTGTCGAACATAAATGTATATTATTTATTCGGATTACATTTACATGTTTAGATAAAATTTATTTTATTTCAGTAATTATCACAAGATAAAGGTTGGCCTAGTGGTTTAAAGATGTACTTAAAGTGCATTTGTGAGAAAGTTTGGGGGTTGAATCGCCTCATTTCACATTTTTGTAAACAACGTGGAAGCAGAAACGCGGTCAGTATTGGCTACGATTGTGTTTTACCCCAATGCACGATTCAGGGGATATGTGTTTTAAATCCTTGCTAATAACACATTTTAAAGTTCAAGTAATAAAGTGAAACTACCCCAAAGAACAAAGTACTAATATGCAATTTATCAAAAAAATCAAGATGAATTTTAGATAATACCCCATTATATAATGTTAAATAGGGCTGTCAATGGGTCAAGTATATCTGACAAAACCGAACCGACCGAACCAATTATACCAGTTTTGGTTCCATCTGCAATCCCATTGGATTGGTTCTGGTTCTAGAATTTTTGCCCTGCTTATAATTGGGTTGGGATTGGTATTAGTTGTCTTGAACTAATTCAAAATTGAAACTGGTTGTATAAATGTCTAATTTCTTTTTATGATTATATGAGTAATATACATCTATACTACTATAAAAAGTACAAATAGACTCTAAAATTTCTAGAATTTTTCTTAACTAAAATACCCCCTTTTTTGAAATATGGTCCCTTTATTGTGATGGTAAAAAGTGTAAATTGAATACTATTATTCAATGCATTCAATTCCCTCATTAAATCCCACATTTAATGTATTAACTCCCATTCACCCTCATTGAATCATATATTTAAAGCATTTTTATTTATTATCATCACTAAATTCCACTAATTAAATCCATACATAATAAATTAATAATTCCAATAAAATAAAAACTTATATTTTTAAAATCTACATGGAAAAAATAATGTTTTCATCTAAGTGGTGATAAAAAATTAAATCATTTTGGGTCAAATGGGCGAACTCATGTTGCCACAATTAAAAAATAAAAAATTCAAAAAAATATAGAAATTAAAGAAAAATTTAGGAACATTTTTAATATCATATATCTGACATATTAAACAATAATAATTATGATAAATAAGAAATATTTTTATTAATTATGGAAATGGAATATAAAATTTAAAACCAACTAGAAATAAAACTATTTTCCTACTCTCTTATCTTCTCTCATTAAATCTCATATCTAAGTTATATTCCCTCATTAAATCTTATTTTTGAGACATATGTTTCTCATCAAACTCTACTAATTAAATCAACAACATTAATTTTAATAGTATAAAAATAAATATTTTGAAAAGTAATTTGAAAACAAAAACATTTTCCTCACTCTCAATGGTGGTTAAGCAATTCAACCATTTGAGGTTAAATGAGTTAATCAACAATGCCATAATGTAATAATAAAAATTAAAATAAATAAAATATAAAATATAGAAAAAAATAATAATTGAGCATATCTCTAATATTGTATATTCATTATACTAAACAAAATGAGTATAAAATATAAGAAGTGTTTTTATTAATAATGATGAAAATGAAATCATGTCAGTCAAATAATAAAATTTTAAAAACAGAAAATAAAAATAATTACAAAAATAAAAAACTAGAGAAAATCTAAAAACCAAACTATTTTCCTTTATGGGTCATGCATTGGGTCAAATGGATTAAAAGATGATGTCATTGTTAAATAATAAATCTTTAAAAAGTAAAAAGTATAAATAATCAAAATAGTATAAAAATTATAAAAAAAGAATTGTACACATCTCTAATATTTTAATTATATCAAACAAAGATTAAGTATAATAAGTAAAAATTATTTATATAATGTAGATGACATATATAATTTAACATTGATCTAAAAGCAAAGTTATTTTCCTACCTACATGATGGGTCAAGTATCCAACTTTTCAAATAAACTCATGGTGTCATAATTGAATAATAAATAATTAAAAAAGATGAAACACAAAAAATGAAAAAGTATAGAATGTTGTCTAAAACATTTAAGAACATTTCTAATGTTATATATTCATCATATTAAATAAAAATAATTGTTAAAATAAATTTTATTTTTATTTATATTAGAAATAGAATACAAAATTTAATAATAATAATTTTTATTGTAATTTAAAATTTCCACATAAAGTCAGAATTTTTGTGTATATTTACTTTTATTTTATGCATACATACATACATACATACATGCATGCATACATAAAAATGTACGTATAGTATATTTATTTATACTACTAGTAAAAGTGTACGCATGTTGCACGTGGAAATATCAAATGATGATGATGATAATAGTCAATAACCAAATGACCTTACTGGTTGAACCATTAACCTATTTAACTAGGAAAATGGACTTTGATTAAGACATTAATTCATTTTTTTCTTTGTATTTTAGCTATTTCTATCTTTACTAACAATAATTATTATTTTTTAGACATATGTTTGTTTAATATGAAGAATATATAATATTAATGTACGTTCAAATATTTCTATAAAATTTATAAAAAATTCTATATATTTATTTTTTATTATTTAATTTATGAGATAATAAAAATTACTTATTTACCAAGAGGAAATGCAATTCCAATATATTGTTTGAACATTGGTTTTTAATATTGTGGTCAAATCAATTATATATATATATACTTTATATATTATTTATTATTTATTTATAAATATGTTATTTATATTTCATTTTTGTAAATTTCTTACATGATGAAAATAGTTGAAATAATACTTATATTTTTTGTTTTTCTTTATTTCAACTATTATATTTTATTTTCCTTTTAATAATATATTATTTTTTAAATTAACGTTAGATAGTGTATGCCCTTAGCTCCAATTAGATTGATGTACCGATACATTTTATTGTAAATGAATAAAAGTACATAATCGTTTCATGTTATCATTGGTGTGTTTCTATGTAGTTACCCCTTAAATTTGACACTTATGAGACTTAGGGTTGTTCACGGGTTGGTTTACTGATGTTTTTCCAACCAACCCGACCAGAAATTAAAATCAAAACCGACCCTGTGTTAAGCAAAACCGACCTGATCATTTTAGTCGGTTTTGGCTCTACTTAGTGATGACTTAATTGTTGTTCAAGTGTTCATTTCTGGCTCTACATTCCCAAAGGAAACCAACATTTCCTTAATGTTTTGTGGCCCATCCATGGATCCAGTTGTGGAGGGATCAGAGTTTGAGAGTATTATTTGCCAACTGGTGTCCACTTACACTATAGAGATGAGAGATATATAGTGTAACTAAGTAAGTTGTAACTACTAACTAGGAACTAACTACTAAGTCGGTTTCGGTTTCGATTTTCATAACCGAACCCGAACCGAATCATCGGTTTATGATTTTTTATAACCTGAAATCGACCGGTGCTGAAGAAAACCCGACCGACTTGGGTTGGTTGGTTTGGTCGGGTTGGGTCTTCTTATAAACAGCCCTAATGAGACTTGTGTTAGTTTAGAATGTTCTCAGCCGTTGGATAGACTTGGGGAATTTATCCTACCAAGGTTTACACTGATGTGCTACCAAAGAAGTTGGGGTAGATTGTCTCAGTTTCTAGGGTTAGACCTAAAGCACATGTAGTGTGTGTTTGATTCAAGGTTCAAAATTTTGTCACGTATTGGCCCGTATCAGCCAATACGTATTGTTCCAGCAAGTTTTCGGCATGATACCTGGTACCAAATTGAATGTGTCGTATCTATTCATTGTATCAAGGTCGTATCGTACCCGTATCGTTGAGTATCGGCACTGTATCAGCCGATACAATACGATTTTACTATGGCAGAAACGCGAATAAAACTCTCTTCGAAAGAGGGCTTCTGAAGAGGGCTTCTAAACCCATTTCAGAAGCCCTCTTTCTTTCCCAAACCCTTCAAAAAGCTTTTTAACCTTTTTAAAGACTCAAATCTTGTAAAAATTTGCCAAAATATCTATAAATTTGCAAGAGTCAACAAGTTTTTCAAGGTTGTGAAAAAAGGAGTGAAACTAAATATGTTTTCCCAAATTTCTTTTACATTTTCAGCCAATGTTAGAAAAGACCCCCCCCCCTTTTAACAACTATTATTCATTTTTATTTTTCTTAATATAAAAGTTTTTTATTAAAGATAAAGAAAAAAATGAAACCCCCCTTCCTCCTTCCTCCTCTTAAGGAAGCTTACGCCTCTTGCATTCTGAACTATGCTTCACACCTTTAGGTAGTGGAATGCCTCTGTGTTTTAAAACATTGATATTTATTTATTTTTTTAATTTTTAGAATAAAATATGCAAAMTAATTATTTCATCTATTATGTCCATAAATCCATTCAATTTTTTGTTACATATTTACTTTTCTTAATTTTAATTTAATTTTTAGAATAAAACATGCAAAATAATTATTTATGTTTTTATAAAATTAGAATAAAACATGCAAAATAATTACTTGATCTATTATGTCCATAATTAGATAATATGTTTCTATTCCCAACTTCTCGTTTATTGATTACAATATGTTTTTTCATAAAACCCACTAAAATGTGTTATTTTTATGCATAAATAGCTCATTTATGTCTTATATTTAGTGATATTGATGTTTATTTATGATTTATTAGAGTATTTATAGCATTTCCATGTGTTTCCTTGCGTATCTTAATTTTTCGTCCGTATCCAAGGCGTATCCTGATACGTGTCTTAAATTTGCCTTTTCGATACGCATAGCATATCCGATACTTTGAACCTTGGTTTAATTGAAGCACTTAACTCAAACCATTTTTCAGTTATGCCCTGGACCTTGGAGACTGATGGGAAAAACTAGAAAGTTATACATAACCCCTAGACTTGATTATGATACTGCATTGGGTGTCGGATCGGGCTGTCTTTGATATGCTAATCACTTAGATCCTTTGGGGGTCAATACCTAGTTATGTTGGGATAGTTTGAGAATTCAATGAGTGGGTGATCATAGTGATTGGATCAGCCCCTTTGTCGGACAAAGTGAATGGTCGGAACTGCATTACCTTTGATGGAAACCAAAACTGTTGGCAATGGATTTCAACTGTGTTTGAGATTTGTTTATATATATATATATATATTATGTTTCAAGAAAATATTTTCAAAAGGTTTTAATTCCCAGGACCCATCCAAGTAGAGAGTGTGACACTGCACCTTACAGCCAGGGGAGAGGTCCTTCCCTGTTGGGTAGTGTTTGATCATTGAGGGCTGAGAGGTTAATTTTAAGAGACCATTAAGGGTTGTTTACCTGATGGGCTATATCTTACTTAAGTCCATTGTCCTTGCGCCTTCATAGGATGGTTGGACTCAAGAACCATTTAACTGAAAATGTTGGGCCTATTTTGAGCCCATAGTGATGGACTCATGGGTTCATTGCATTTGGTAATGAATTCGGCCAAGCCTTTTCACAGAGGTTGGGCTGAACCCATATGGGCTTATGTGAGGTCATTGTTAGGGTCCCACGCCATACAAATCAAACCTAAATGGGCCAGCAACTCTCTTGGGACGTGAGGCACTTACTTAATGGGCCTAAGGCCCATGATTAATGAGATTAATCAAGATGTCACATGACAACTTAAGCAGTCATGTGACATGGGCGAATATGGGTTTGGAGCACCCATTTCACAAGAGGATAAGACCTATCTACTGATAGAGTCCAGATCCAAATAGAGATTTGGATTAACCTTCTAATTCGATTAGGAGTGATGCTGCTTAAGGATTAAGAAAAGGGAGATCGAACTGCTTCAGATAACTCTGCTTTCAGTTCTCTCTTCTGCTCTTGTCACCCAATAAACCCTAGTTTGACCTCCTCTTTTGGAACCGATCTTGATTAGTTCCTTCTTTGATTTTTGCAAAAAAAGTACAAAGAAAAATCGTGCTCACCTCCTTTGTTCGATCCAAAGAGTTGGATTGCAGTTTTGTTGAAAATTGCGTTGTTGAACTGACTTCATTCCAAGCTACGATATCTTCAGTGGAAGCTGATTTTGGGATTAGATTTGGGTGTGAACTACCACTTTGGGAGTTACATTTGTTGAATTCGTACGGGTATACATCTCCCTTTTGTTTGATTTCAAATCTGATCCGGTTTCAGTGCAAGATCAATTATAGAAAAATGCAATTTTTCTAAAACAGGGAATATGATTCCTGAAATGTTGAAAGAAATTTTTGAAATTTCGTCCAACCATCCAGCATGGTTCGGCCATCCATATGATGGATTCCACATTCTTTCAATTAAACTGGGTCGTATCAAATTTGGATATCCAATATATTGATCGAATTCAGATTTAATCAATATTTATGAGATTCGATCAGATCTCATAAATATACCTTGATTCAAATTCGATCCAATCTATTTGTATCCCTACAATAACCTAACTAATTAAATCTTTGAACCAATTGACATGGTTAGTGGGGTCATGCATTAGACATTAATGCTCTTTATTTTTATCATAATTTTATCTCATTTCTATCATCAATGAAAATAATTCTCATTAATCACACTTTTTTATATGATGAATATATAATATTATAAAATGTACTTAAAATTATCTATAAATTTCTCTATTTTCTAGAATTTTATGTATTTTATTATTTAATAATAGCATCATGTGTTGATCCATTTGACATGAATAGTTGAACCACTAGCCCACCACTTGGATGGAAAAAACATTTTTTCTTTTTCGGTTGATTTTAAATCATGTTTTACATTTTCATCATCAATAAAAGCAATTATTATTTCCACATTTATTTTGCATGTGATAGTACCAAATGATGATGATGATAATAAAAATTAACCAAATGACCTTATTGATTGAACCATTAACTATTTACCAGGAAAATGGACTATGATTAAGACATTAATTCATTTTTTTTCTTTGTATTTTAGCCATTTCTATCTTTACTAACAATAATTCTCATTTTTTGAAACATATTTTTGTTTAATGTGAAGAATATATAATATTAATGTATGTTCGAAATTTTTTATGAAACTTATAAAAAATTTTATATATTTATTTTTTATTATTTAATTTATAAGATAATAAAAATTACTTATTTACCAAGAGGAAATCCAATTCCAATATATTATTTGAACATTGGTTTTTAATATTATGGTCAAATCAATTATTTATATTATAGTATATATATTATTTTATATAATATATATGTTATTTATTATTTGTTTATAAATATGTTATTTATTTTTTAAACTTTTTATATGATGGAAATAGTTGAAAAAATACTTATATTTTTTGTTTTTATTTCAATTGTTATATTTTTCTTTTTCTTTTAATATTTTATTACTTTTTTAAAAAATTAAATAAGATCTTAACTGATTTGAATATCTAACATTTTGATCGGATTCGGATTTTAATCAATATTTATGATATCCGATCGAATCTTTGGATTAGATCATATTTGAATATACCTTGATTCAAATATGATATGATCTGTTTGCATCCCTACCAAACCTCTTGCCTACGATGACCTAGCTAATTAAATTATTGAACCATTTGACATGGTTAGTTGGGTTAGGTGTTAGACATTAATGAAAACAATTTTCATTAATCACACTTTTTATATGATGAATATATAATATTAACAAAAAATTATCGACAAATTTCTACATTTTCTAGAATTTTATGTATTCCATTTCACATGGATAGTTTAACCACTAACCCATCACTTGGAAAGAAAATCATTTTGCTTTTTCGGTTGATTTTAAATCATGTATTCCATTTTAATTATCGATAAAAGTAATTCTTATTTTCACATTTATTTTTGTTTAATATGGTGAATATATAACAATAGAATTGTATCAAAATGCTTTATACAAAGTTTATATTTTTCTTTGAGTTTATATGTATGTATTTAATATTCGTTACTTAGTTATGACATCATAGATTGACCCATTTGACCCAGAATGTTAGATTATTGACTTACCTACCATTTAGATATGAAATTGGTTTCATTTTCAAACTGGTTTTAAATTTTGCATTTCATTTATATCATTGATAAAATAATTATTATATATCATACTTATTTTTGTTTATATTATATATATTATAAATGTGCCCAAAATTGTTTCATATTATTTTGTACTATCTATTTAAAAAATATATATATTTTTAATTATATATCATGGGTTAACCTATTTGACTTGAAAGGTTGAACCACTAACCCACCCCCCTAAATAGGAAGATGGTTTAATTTTCCATTGGTTTTAAGTTGTATATTTGATGTCCATCATTAATACAATTACGTCTATTTTATCATACTTATTTTTTTAATATGACAAATATATAATAATAGAAATGTGTCCAATTTTTTTCAAAATTTTTTTAAATATTTTTATATTTATAAATTTGTATTATTTATTTATGACATCATGAAATTATCCATTTGACCCAAATGGTTGAAGTACTTACCCATGACCTAGATGGAAAATATGATTCCATTTCTAGTTTTATTTAAAAAATATAAAATTTTATTCTATTAATAATTATTATGTATGGATTTATTAGTGGAATTTAATAATGATAAACTAAAGTATTTTTTATATTTCTAAATTTGTATTATTTATTTATGACATCATGAAATTATCCATTTGACCCAAATGGTTGAACTACTTACCCACCACCTAGATGAAAAATATGATTTCATTTTTATGTTTATTTTAAAAATATAAAAATTCATTCTAATAATAA
Source organism: Nelumbo nucifera (assembly GCF_000365185.1). Next base: position 147,631 of record NW_010729186.1, read on the forward strand.
TTATTGTGTATTGATTTATTAGTGGAATTTAATGATGATAAACAAAATTATAAGTGTTGGATTCAATGAGAGAGAATGTGATTTATTTAATGACTTAAATGTGAAACTTAATGAGAGGTAATTGAATATACTTAATGGTATTCTTTTAATTATATTTTCTACCCTTTCAATGGAGACAAACTAAATTCAAGGAGGGGTATTTCAGTAAAGAAAAATTTCAGAAGCCAATACCTCTTCATCCACACTTTTAGAAGTAGTATAGATTAAAAGTACCAATGAGGGTGTAGAACTTTACTAAACTACCCCTATTTTTGAATTTAGTCCCCCTTTAATTCTAAGAGTTAACAATGTAATATCACTTATAATTTTCACCTTATTTAATTTCCTCTCATTATGTCTTATATTTAGGGTATTAACTCACATTCTCTCACATTAAATCTTGTATTTGAGGTATTTTTATTTAATAATTCTAATAATTAGATCTTTATCAAATACAAAAATAATTTTTAACCATATGAAACCCATGTTTTTAAAGGGTATAATGCTAAAACGTCCCCTGAAGTTTCTAACCACTGCTAAAAACCTCCCCTGAAGTTTGGTAATTGCAATCACCTCTCTTGAACTTTAACATAGTTGCAAGTATAACCTTTCTCTTATAATCCTCTAACAAAAGGCATGAAAATGTCCAAAATAACCATGTAGTTACTTTGGCTAAAATGTTTATTTGGCTATTCGAGCTCGACTCACTTATAAACTATTAGGCTCGAGCTCGAGCTTGATTCGAATTAAAGACTTGAGCTCGAGCTCAGCTTGAGTCAAAAGCTCATAAGTTCAAGCTCGAATACCTTTGATTGCAAGTCTCCCTCAACAGCTAAAGTATCGAGCTAAGGTCTTCCTAGCAATCGAGGTCTCCCTCAGCTATTGAAGTGCCGAGCTAAGGTTTCCTTAGCAGCTGAGGTGCTGAGCTAAGGTCTCCCTTAGTTGCCGAGGTGCCGAGCTGAGGTCTCCCTCGGTTGTCAAGGTGTTGAGCCAAGGTCTCCCTTAGTGGCCGATGTGACACTACCCTATGTGCACATACTCGATTAGGCTCGTGAGCCTCATGAGCCGAGCTTTATTAAGCTCGAGCTCGAGTCGATTAGAAAACAAGCCTATATATTAGGCTCGAGTTTGGCTCGAAGCTCGGCTTAGACTAAGCCAAGTCGAGGTCGAACAACTCGTGAGTAGCTCGGCTCGTGGCCATCCCTACCCCAAACCCTTCCAATCCCTCAAAGGTAAAGTTGCAATTTTAAACTTTTTTTTTTGTTTAAAGTTTGTATTGTGTGTTATGAAAAAAGTAGCCTCAATAATAACTACATGGGTATTTTGGACATTTGTGTGCCTCTTGTTAAAGGATTCTAAGAAAGGGGGGTCTACTTGCAACAGTATTAGAAAAATCAAGGGAGGCGATTGCAATCACCAAACTTCAGGGGGAGATTTTAGCAACGGTTAGAAACTTCATGGGAGGTGTCAGTAATTTACCTTTTTTCAAATTAACAAAAAAAAAAAAGAAATCATTCTTCCATCTGAGTGGTGAGTAAGCCAATTCAACCATTTGGGCCAATTGGGTGAACCCATGATGTCATGGTTAAATAAAAGATGTAGAAAAAATGGGTCATTTCTCTAATATTTTATATTAATCATATTAAAGAAAAAAGTGTCATAAACAAAAATTGTTTTCATTGATAACGCAAATGAAATACAAATTTTAAAACCAACAAAAAAAATGAAATTGATTTCCTATTTGGTCCAAGTCAACAGTTCAACTTTTAGGTCAAATGTGTCAATATTTGATGTCATAATTAAATAATAAAAATGAAAAAATAAAAAAAAAACATAAATTTTGCAAAAAGATAAAACATTTGGGTGTATCTATAATATTGTATATTCATCATATTAAACAAAAACAAGTGTCATAAATAAGAATTATTTTTATACACATGTAAATATAGAAATGTAAAAAATATAATTTGAATTTATCCCTTTTTAATTGTGATGGTAAAAATGTAATTTGAACTATTATTTTTCACCTCATTCAAATCCCTCTCATTAAGCCATATATTTGAGGTACTAACATCCATTCTCTCTCATTAAATGATATATTTAAGATATTTTCTCACCAATAAATTATGTTATTAGATCTATATCCAATACTTTTAACAATATAAATCACAATTTTTTTTTTCAAAATGGAACAAAAAAATGAAATTATCCTTTTGTCTAGGTGGTGGATAAGGTAAACCATCTAGGTCAAATGGGTCAATCCATGATGTCATAATTAAATAATAAAAATGTAGAAAAATAAGAATACAAAAAATACAAAATATTTGTAGAAAACATTTGGGACATCTATAATATAGAATTATCTTATACACATAGAAATATATATAAAATTTAAAATAATTTGGATGTATATTACTGTCTTCATCATCTAAAATTACCACATGCAAAGCACGTACAAATTTACTAATAATGGAAGGGGAAGGGAAAAGAGCATCACTCAAAAGTGAGGTTAGAATTGGGAGAAATGTTTTAATCCATAAAGTGTCTTTCCAAAGATGGTAATGTTTTTATTATACCCTCTATTTATAGGCAAAAAAGGGAGGTCGGTTTCATATGTGTGTTTGCGGAGGATTTAAAAAATCCCGCTCATTCGTTATCAGTGCATATCTTGAGGCCGATAAGATGGTGATGCGCATCAGATTGCTATTCACGGAACGGATTCGTTCCATTCCTTGCTCCCAAACCCTAGTATGCGTCGATTGTTGATAGTTGACACAATTATCTTTTCCTATGTTTTCATTGTTTGCATGACATGATCCGCGATATACTTTTTTAGTAAATCCCCCCTTTGTTTTATCTCAGTTGTCTTGATTATATGGTTTAATTACTTATATCGCTTTTTGTTATTTATCTTATTTTAGTCATCAGTCGGTGGTATTTAAGTAAATCCCCTTACAATTTCAAATGACTATCTTATTCTTCCCCAACAAAAGTCATTAGGGATATCAATGCTCTAACTGTTCAAGAAGACAAGAATCTATGAATGATAGTGGCAGAAGACAAGAACCAATGAATGATTGTGGTAGGTAAACTTTGATAGTAGGGGTGTAAACGGATCGAATTCGAATCAAATCAGGCAATATTTGAATTCAAATTTGATTAAAAAATCCGATATTTGAATTTGATACGATATCTCGACAGATATTGAAAATTAATATCTGAATTCGAATCTGATTAAATATTCGAATATTCGCTTTGATTCGATTAATTAATTATTTTAGATAATTATTAAATATATAAAATAAATATTTTATTGATATAAAATATATAAATATATAAATTATTTATATAACTTAATTATTATATAAATTATATAAAATATTTTATGTATATAAAAATTAAATAAGTGGTCAAATTCAGATATTTATCAAATTGAATCAGGTCATCCGAATTCGAATCCGATTAACTATTCGGTAAGAATAGGATATCTGAATTCAACTTATTAGATATTCAAATTATCCGAATTCAATTCGATTATATCAAATATTGAATTCAAAATCGGATTTTTGAATACCGTTTACACCTCTACTTGATAGTTAATACTAGTGTTTTCTTTTCCATTTTGTTCTTCTTGAATCATTTATGTATTTTATCATGTGTGCTTCATTAGTTTTCATGAATGATTGAGTTTGTATGAATGATTGGATTGTTGTATTAGGTAGCCCTTGAATTAAAATTTTTTAGATTTGAAAAACTTTCGATTCTTCTAACTCAAGTTTCTTGCTTAGTTTGATGGGTTTTATCGGGCCAAACCCGTTATGCCAATTAACAGTCGATTAAGTTATGGGGTTTGAAATTATAGACCTTATAAGATATGGTTTGGGATCAAGGTAGGGGTTTTTTCTTGTTAGGATGGTTTTACTCCGTTTGAAACCAGCCTTATATTAACTTATATGTTTATCAGTGTTTTCAACTCGTTGTTAACCCGACTGGTCAAACTGTCACCAGGCCAAGATTCTGGGTCTAGTTCAATTAAGACCCGTCAAATGGTAAAAATTTATTAACTTGGTCAATAATCATTCGATTCGGACGGTTCGACCGTTGACCCATTCGACCTGGTTATTGGGTCGTGGGTTGTACACTCAATGCATGCAAATTTTTGGAGGCCATAATTTTACACTCTGATGTTTGATTGGGGTGATTTTTTTTTTTTTTATTTTAGATAACTTTTCAAGATCTATGCATCCCATAGGTGCCTTGCCCTACTATTTTTGTGAAAAAGCCCCCTTTTTTGACCTCAAATTATAATTTTTAATATTTGTTATAAATAAAAAAATAAAAAACTAAACTTAAAAACATAAATTAAATATAAAAATACATATAACATATTTAAGACATATTTATGCATTATTTATTATAAAATATATGTTTATACACACACTTTAAATACACATAGGACTGTATAACCCATTTGACTTAGACAGTTCGAACCAATTACCCATAACCCGAAGACAAAAACAGTTCAGCCTCTGATCGATTTTTAAAACATTGATCTTTACCTATTACTTATACTAGTGTATTATAGTTATAAATTTGAAGGAAAATTATATAGGGCCACAATCATTCAATTTCTAAGTATGAGTTCCAAACATTTTGACTGGCGTGGGGGCGTTAAGGTCATGGGATTTGGAAAGGACCCCTCCTTGTCTAATCCCGTAAACCCGGGTGAGGGCGCCTTGAACAGGGGGGGGGGGGTGATGAATTTATGTTAAAGTAGTCAAATTGCATGTATACTAACAGAGAAAAAGTAATCAAATTAAATATGCTTTGTCGTTTAAAAGAGGGGAACTTCTTTTTGTCAACACATCGTTATTTATCTAATGGAAAATTTTCGAAAGTTTTTGAATCCCAGGCGAAGCTTTAATTATTATTATTATTTTTTTCCATAAAAAAATGAAAATTTCGAAAGTTTTTGAATCCCATGATTCCCATCGGCCCAGCATCGACATGGTGTCTCCTCTATATATCTCTCAGCTTTGGTTTTCAAATACATTTCTCCCTCTCTCCTCTTTGTACTCTTTTACTTCCGTTCCGTCTCCTATCTGCTCCGGTCTTACTTCCAGAGCTGTAGTTCTCAGTTCCTCGTTCTTCCATTCCTGCTCACAGTAGAAAAACCCTAATTTTAAACTGAACCAAGGACTATGACTGCGGTCCTTCCCACCTCGGCGGGAAGAGAGCTATCCAACCCTCCCTCCGATGGCATTTCCAACCTTCGCTTCTCCAATCACAGCGATAATCTTCTCGTTTCGTCATGGGACAGGGTACTTGTTCTTCTCTCCGAAAAGGAAGATGTGCTAATTTTTGTGATACTGGTTTTTTCTCCTCACTTTATTTGTCTTAATATGATTATGTATTCGCTTGGTTAGACTGTTCGATTATACGAAGCGAGCGCAAATGTGTTGAGGGGCGAGTTTATGCATGCCGGTGCAGTGCTGGATTGCTGTTTTCATGATGATTCATCGGGTTTTAGCGCCTGTGTAGATAACACCGTCAGGAGGTGGGTGAAAATTTCTCAGCGTATATATTTATCTGTAAGTAGCGTTTATTAGTTTTCTTTATCTATTGTGTTTTCGATATAGCACGTTCGATGTTGTAAGATGGTCTAGGGTCAGCCGGCTCAGTTTTGATGAAAAATTTCATTCGGGTTTTAGTTAGAATTGGAACTTTCTACCATGAAATTTGAGGATTTTGCATTTCTCAATGGATTTTAAAACATTTCATCTTATTTACGTCGGCAAGCAGGTTCAGTCTCATTGTAGGTCAACACAGGATTTGATCTCATGTTCTGGAATAATACCAACTTATCTAGTCTGCGTCTACGTCTAGAGTAACTTTTATTTTCCTTTAACACTACATGCTAAGTCTCGGCACGCGTTCTGCAGAGTGCCCATCCTTGCCGTGCATCTTCTTGAGATTTCTATAGTGAGAAATTAATTTGTACTATATGATTATTTCACCTGTTCTCAAATTTCTATAGTAATAAATTAGTTTATACGTTATCAGTCGAAAAAAAAAAATAGTTTAGAGACGTTCAGTTGTTTCAAGGTCCAAAGGTGGAGGATCATATTTACTACAGGCAGTTAACTTAGATGCGTTTCTGCAAGGCAATCATGTAATGTTTGATTTTATACAATTGTCAGGAGTGAATGACATCTGTTATAACTAATGGTTCTCAACTCCTTAGCCAAAGAATCTGCTTATTCTCTTTCATTTCAAAAAAACTGATTTTCTGAACTTGGAGATTACCAACTAGGATGACATAGCCAGAAAATTTGTGGACCACTTCAAATCGATCTATAGAAGACCTTTGAGTGAGAGAGCAGTCATGGGAGGGGTGGAATAGCCAAGAATTGAGGGCGGAATGGCAAGGTGGTTGGAAAGGAATTTTGAGGAAGAAGAGATTAAGAAAGCTACCTTTCTAATGGATAGATCCAAGGTTCCAGGTCCAGATGGCTTTACAATGGGTTTTTATCAAGATTACTGGAAGGTGCTGAAAGAGGATTTAGTTGAAGTCTTTAAGGAATTTGCAGACAATCATGTAATAAGCCCTGGAATCAATGCCACTTTTTTTGGCCTTGATACCTAAGAAGATTGATGCCAACCACCCAAAAGATTTTAGGCCTATTAGTTTGGTGATAAGCATCCATAAAATTCTGGTTAAAGTGCTTTCTTTGAGGATCAAAACAGTTCTTCCTTTTATCCTTAGTGAAACTCAGGGGGCCTTCATTCAAGGGCGACAAATAATAGATCAGATCCTAATTGCGGATGAGTGTGTGGAGGAAATGAAGAGGTCTAGGCAAAGAGGTTTTATTTGTAAATTGGATCTTGAAAAGGCCTATGACTTGGTGAATTGGGAGTTTTTATTAGAGATGATGAGAAACTGTGGATTTGGGGACAAGTGGTGTAGTTGGATATCTGGGTGTATCAGTACCTGTCACTATATTCTGGTAAATGGTGTGGTGAGGTACTTTTTTCCAGCTTGCAGGGGTGTCAAGCAAGGGGATCCACTCTCACCCTTCCTTTTTACCTTAGTAGCCGATGTGATTAGAAGGATCATTACTAAGGCTGATAGTGAAGATGCCATTAGGGGTTGGAGAATAGGGAGACACCAAATCCCAGTCACCCACCTTAAGTTTGCAGATGACCTAATGATCTTTTGTGAAGGAGGCTTTAGCGAGAAGGTAACAAACCTAAAGGAACTAATCAAAGGATTTATAATCTGAAAATAAATTTGGAAAAGAGTTGCATAGCGGGTATAAACTTGGAGGGTGGGGAGATCGAGGTTATTGTGGATGAGTGTAACATCTCTGCTTGGCCTATGTCATACTTAGGACTTCCATTAGGGGCAAACCCTAGGGAGAGAAGATTTTGGACCCCAATGCTAGAAAAGTTTGAGAAGAGATTAGCCTCGTGGAAGAAGATTTATATCTCTTTTGGAGGGAGAATTACCTTAATAAGAGCTACTCTTATCTACTTACTTTTTGTCTGTCTTTAGGATACCAGCTAGGGAGGGTAGGAAGTTGGAGAAGTTGATGAGAGACTTCCTGTGGGAGTTGGGACAAGAAAAAAAAGGATCATTTGGTTAATTGGGAAATTGTTTACAGAAGTAAAGAAGAGGGGGGTTTGGGACTTGAGAGGGTGATTGAAAAAAATCAAGCTTTGTTAGGGAAATGGTTGTGGTGATGGCCATTGGAAAGTGAGAGGCTATGGCATGAGGTGGTGGGAAGCATTCATGGGAGTTCAAAGAATGGATGGGATGCTATTGTATCAAGGCAGGCTAACCTGGCAGTACCTTGGAAGGCCATTCACAACACCCTTTTTCAATTTCTCAATTTTATCAGGTATGAAGTTTGTTCTAGCAACGCTGTTCGCTTTTGGGAGGATATCTAGGTAGGAGACACCCCTTTAAAGGACCTTTTCCCTTTGCTATTTTCTGTTTCTTTGTATAAAAAGAGGTAGTCTCAAAATTTGTCTCACCATTGGGAACACCCTTGGCTCCTAATTGTGATTTTGGGTTTCGTAGGGGACTTAGGGATGATGAAATTGAATCTCTCTCTGACTTGCTATGTTGCCTTGATCAGGTTTGCTTGGATTCCTCCAAGCCAGATAAAAGGGTGTGGACTCCTAGACCCAAAGGAACCTTTACTTGTGCTTCTTACTTCAAGTCCATCTCTTAGCATTCTGCTCAACAACCCTTTTCGTCAAAGGAAATTTGGTGTCGGCCAGTTCCCCCAAAGATTATGGCGTTTTGTTGGGAAGTATTCTATGGGAAAGTAAACACTCTAGATAACCTACAAAAGAGAAGACCTTTCCTCTGTATTCTCCCAATTGGTGTATCCTCTATAGAGCTCACGGGGAGGATTGTTACCATCTACTAATATCTTGTCCTTTTTCTACAGACCTTTGGGCTTGGATAGTTTCATTGTTTGGGAGTAGTTGGAGTCTACCAGCCGAAGTTCGCATGATCTTTAACCATTCTACTTTCTCTTGGCCTAGAAAAAGAGGGAGACTTATGTGGAGATGTGCTCGCGCTGCCCTGATTTGTACTCTTCGGGAGGAAAGTAATGCTAGAATCTTTCAAGAAAAGGAAAGGAGCAGTCAGGAATTGAGAGACTGTGTGTTGCATAGGGCAATAGCGAGGTGTTCACCCTTGAAGGACAAGTCAATTACAAGCTGGTCTCCTCCATCTAAAGGCTCACTGAAGCTGAACTTTGATGGAAGTAGCATGGGTAATCCAGGGTTATCTGGAATGGGGGGTGTCTTGCGAAATGAGAAGGGAGAGATTTTGTTGCTCTAATCGGGTCCTTTAGGAGTTGGGGACTTTATCAGGGCAGAGCTATTAGCTGCTGTACAAGGGGTGCAATTCGCAAACTAGTTGGGAGTACAACATCTAATAATTGAAGGGGATTCCAAAGTGGTGGTGGGCTGGTTGAAAAATCCTGAAGATGCTATATGGCGCTACAAGAATGAATGAAGAAATTCAATTGGTTGACAAGGAATATGTTGGTCTCTTTACAGTGGGTGGGGAGATCAGCAAATACTTTGTCCGGTGTGTTAGCCAATCAAGGGATAAATAGGGAAGAATTGTTTTGGGCTCAGCTGTGATTCCTGTATTTCTTTCCTAGTTTACTTGCAACATTCAAGGAGGGGCTGCAGCTCGCACCTCTCATTAATGTTGTATGAATTCACAACTCTAAATCAGCTTTTGAATTAATAAAATTTACTATTGTTCATAAAAAAACTTCATGTTCTTGAAACAAAAATAATATGTTGGGTGTGTTCCAAATTAAATGGTAGACCTGATCAGGTTGAAAAATAAGTTTATGAATAGTAATTCAATTATTCCTCCACTGAATTTCATAGATTGCAGCTAGAATGAGTAATACATGCATTTTGACAGATTATCAAAATCCCACTTCATAAATTCAGTTTAATTCTACTTTATTCTGAGATGCTCTTGTCCAAATTATCAAAATCCCACCTCCAAAAAACTTTTGACAGATTTATATCATTTTTATGTTACATCATTCCGTCTCATTTTGGCAAGTCCTATATGCATTTTGAAGAAGGGCTCTTGTGACCATGCATTTGTGATTGCACATTTGTTCTTATGATACAGAATTTTTGCAACTGAATTTAGGCACTTTTACATGTTCTTTAGCTTAATAGATAATTTGGTTTGCATGGGTAAATGCCAATCTCTTGTGAAAACTAAGATTAAACTAGTGAATTAGGAAACCATTTTACACTTTCTGGGGCATTCCAATGAGCTTGGTGGGTGTTGCATTTCTTAGGTGTTGTGAGTAGTGAATAAAAACAGCTGACTTTTAGTAGTTCATAAATCTTCTTTATTATTCTGTACTATCTGTATTTATTGCTTTTTTCTTTTTATTTTTCTTTATCAGTCCCTCCCTTCCAGTGGCCACACTGTTTTTCCTACAAAAGGAGGATGTATTACTGCTTATATTCGTTTTCTCTATGTAATTTTTTCTTCAATTTGCAGAAGCTGATAGTTGATTCTATTTTATTTGTCTTAATTGGTAATGTTCTTAACTAGTCAGGGACTCAGGGTTTTATGCCAAATGTAGTATTTGATATCACAAGTTTGATTTCAGGTTGGTATTCAGCACAGGCAAGGAGGATATTTTGGGGAGGCATGATGCACCTGTTCGTTGTGTTGAGTACTCTTACGCAGCAGGTTTCTACTTATTTCTATGTATTTTACTTGAAAAAAAGGATTATGCTATTTTGCAGTGGCATCTACAAATATAAGAATATATTATTGCTAGAAACTGCATATTATAATTTAGGCTTCATACTTGGATCAGAGGATCTGAGTCATCAGCCCCAAATCCAGTTCAACATTGAAATGAATCAAATATAAATTTTGCATTTGTATTTTTATGGTGTGCAATTGCTTATCAGTCAAAAAGTTGCAAAAATTGTTCAAAGATTTATTCGGTGAAAATATAACTGCAACACACACACACACTGTTGTTTTTTGGTTTAAAATATGATATGGGCGGGGACCTGAATCTCAAGATCCAAGAACCCAATTCACAAACCTCTAGTAGTTTCAAAGCTAGTCATGATGTCCCATAACAGTTAGTGTACTGTGGGGTTTTGAGGTTTGATGGTAACTTTTTTGGATAACATGGAACCTTCTAGGATCAGAGTTTTCTCCCTCTTGTTTTCCTGATAGAGTTGGGATCATCACTTGGGCTTTTAGTGGTCCAATCAAGAAGGTGGTTTATCGAGGCAGTGGTTGTAACTCTACTTTGGTCCTAGTATGTAATCCCAAGGGGAGGTGTCTCCATTGGTGAAGAAAGGGAATTTGCAACTGCAATTAAGGTGGGCCATGGGATTTGGGGAGAGGGCAATAAATACTTTCTTTTTTTCCCTCCAACACATAATGAGATTTGGCAGCTTATGGGGTTTTGGCAACTTATGGATTCCTATGAGATAGAATTCATAACTCATGATCTTAGAATATGAATTCTTGTATAGTTCTTTTTCTTGTACAGTTTGGTGATGCCCTCATTTTTTTGTTCAATGTCCATTATGTAGATCATTAATCATTTTCTTGTAATTTTAATTAATATAAATGATTCTGATCTTACTGTTCAAAAAACAAAAAACATTTTGTATGGATGCCCTTTATGGTTATTGATAACAGCAATAAACCCATTAAATTGCAAAATGTGAAATCTCTCCATGGGGGTTTGGTTGAGAATCCCCCATGTTGGTTTTGTTGCTAGTTCAATTGCTTAGGGTTTCAAGGAAGTTGGATAAAAAAAGGAACAAAGAAGAGGGCAGAACAAACGCTACTAATGAATGAAGTTCATGCCCCTTATGGAGAAAATAATGGCATTGCCCTTCTGGTCCTAGCTAGCTGGAGTCTTTGGAGGGGACCGAGGGGTGCACTGGATACAGACCTAACCAATGAAGTAAGAAATTGATCAATTCTACCAAATTGTACATGCCCCTTATGGAGAATATAAGCTGCTGTCAGGAAAAAAGACCTCACCTTTGAGATACCAACCAGAGTCTCATGGAAAAGACTTGTATGAGGAGTTGTTCCCAGACTTATTGGTATTGAGATCCTTAACTCAACTCAACTAAACCTTGTCCCAGCTATATGAGGTTGGGTATATGAATCATGTTCTGCCATTCCGTTCTGTTCAGTATGTTAAATTTTGGGCCCTAAAATCGGCTCATACTACTTCAACCCTTGTCCTTTTTGGTCTGCTCTTAGCTCTTCTAGAATCTAGATCCTTCAACTTGTAAGTTGTAATAGATCATTTCTTCTCATTATTGCTGTAAATGGTATTCTTTGCACAAAACATCTTAGTCTACTTTCCCTCTTTTTATCACCTATCGGAGCTACTTATAGGTTCCTTCAGAAATTTGTTTCTGATCCCATCATTTCTAGTTTCTCACTCATTGGATACACTAATTGCATTAATCTAACAAGTGACCTTTGATCTTGAATTGATAGATCTGATTCTCATGCAGTCATGCTAACAAGTGACCTTCTCACTCATTTGGATTACGTGGAAACAATTGTCTACGTCATTTTGACTTTTGCTACCTTGTGATATTTGCTAATTTCTTCCACATTATGCTTTTATTTCTCCTATTACTTGATACAGCTCTTCAACCTGCCTTCACTTTTCATTTTCCAAGCTAGTCCTTGCCTTCGTGCATTAAAACATAACCTATTTAAGTTCTTCTGCACACACTATAAGTTTAGACTCTATATAAGGTGGAATCTTGATCATATCATCAGAATTGGCTTCAGTTGTGGCATGCATGTTCTCTGATTAATAGCCAAAATATTGATTGATTGTGCCAAAAAAGGGTGAAGGTGTAATTAACACAATACTTGAAGAGTACATACAGAGGGTACACAAGTTTATGTGGTAATCTGATGTTTGCAAGTTTTGGGTTTCTTCTTACCATGTTTCCTCTTATAAATTCTATCATGCATTACCATAAATGATAGGATCATCTCTTTCATTCATTGGATGACTTTTCATTTTGGGAAATTCTTTAAATGGTATGTATTGGGCTATTTGGCAGATGGATTTGATTTATAAAAATGTAAACTACTTTATGGTATGCAAGCGGATGTTAAATGAATTTTCAATGCATTTGCTGCTCAGTTAGTTTCAGACTTTCAGTGCACTTTTCACAAATGAAGTTTGGCATGTGTTAATAGAGTGCCAAATTTAAGCATAATTGTTATTGCCTTGTAAAGTACATATTTCCTAACAAAGTTCTTTGTTTGCAAAAACACGATTTTAGGGCAAGTCATCACTGGTAGTTGGGATAAAACACTGAAGTGTTGGGACCCAAGAGGTGCAAGTGGGCAAGAGCGTACACTTGTTGGAACATATCCACAACCTGAGCGTGTTTATTCCCTTTCTCTTGTTGGTAATCGTTTAGTGGTAGCAACTGCAGGAAGACATGTAAATGTCTATGATCTGCGGAATATGTCTCAACCAGAGCAAAAGAGGGAGTCATCATTGAAATATCAAACCAGATGTGTACGTTGTTATCCCAATGGAACAGGTAACTATCTGAGCATCTAAAGTTTTTATAATATTTTATATTATCTACAGTACTAGCCATAGTTTTCAAAATGCCAAGGTGAGGATGGGCAACAAGGGGGTTCTTGTGGCCTGGTTGCCTAGGTGATGCCTAAGCCATGTATTTTTAAATAAAATGAAAAACATGAATCCTAGGTTAATTTCTTAGCATGGTTCAAAGTATTGATACAATATGCCCGATACGGGGCGTATCGTATCGTATCTTTTGAAAAAGATACGGTCCGAAATGCCCCCCAATTTTTTTTAATAATAAAAAACATGCTAAAAGCTTCCCAAAAAACCAAAATGTGAAAAAAAACTAAAAAAAAAATAAAGTTTCGGCCGTTTCTAATTACCGATATGATATGACCGAAACTCATATCGTATCGATACTTTGAACCTTGTTTCTTAGGTTCCATAGAAACCAGCAACCATCTTTCACTAGTAATAATTTTTAATCTTCATAAAAAAGTATAAACTTCATATTCAACATAGAAAATCAACATATTCATAAGGAAAAGAAGAATGAGAAGAATGTTCAGAAAATGTAAGGGTTGAGCCTTGTTTTTTTTCCTAGAAAAAAAAAAGAATGTGTTGATTGGACAAAATTGTAAGTTCTTCCTTTCTTATTGGTTCAGGTTTTAAGCCTTCAAGGGCTATCTTTGTGGGTTGAACTCAGCATACACCAACATGTGTGTTGATTGAACCATACAAAATAAGAAAAGAATACAAAAAGAAACTAGTATATAAATCCACAAAATGAATTATTTAGTATAACAATGTCTATTTTATTTCTATAATCTCAAAAAAGAAACAACATAAAAAAACAGCTATGTACAAAACAAAAAATTTCATATTCCATGTACAAAACAGCTAGGTGCTCAAGTGAGATGACCCTTCATGGGCACTTTGTCAGCTTTGTTTCACCTTGACAATTATGGTATTTGCTCTTTCATACTTTTATTAGTTATGATATGATCAAGTCCTTGTCATATGTAACCCTAGCCCCTTGATTTTGTTGTCATGTTATTTCTTGTCTCTTGATCCGGTTCATTTTTATTTTCCATACCTTAAAGATTTATAAACAGCTCAATTACTTCTTTCATGCTGTTCTTTATCTCCAATTTTACAGTTTTTCAGAATCTCACACTTTATGATAGGTTTTATAATTTTCTCCTGATTATCTTGCTATTTAGCCCTTTCTGATAATAATTTACTGGTCATTGCTGAAGTTTACCTTTTGATTAGAATCTGATGATTTAATTAATGGGTTTGGATCAAGTTGACTAGGACACAACTCTGTAACTTGTTATTTTTTCTCTCTTTTCTTCTAATTTTTCCCAAGGGGATTTTAGTTTAAAGCCTTTTCCAAGATTAAAGATGTAGGTGGGCAATGTAAAACCTATTTAAAGATCTTTCAAATTTTTTGGGTTAATATATAACTTTTTATGTCCATTAGGGAAAAATTGTATGGGATGAAAGTTTGTTTTGTAAGTGAATTATCAAAAAAAAAAAAAGAAAGTTTTGTTTTGTAAGTGAGGTTTGCAGTGTGGTTGTGCTTATGTTTACCGTTTTTTTATTTTCCATTTGCAAAATTAAATCAATTTCTCAAATTTATCTGATCCGTTTTTATGTTTTTCTTTTGGATACTTCTAAGTTCATCTTTTATTTGATAGAAATATCTATATATCTGTTGAAATGAATATAGAAATAGACAAAGGAGATAATTTTCATAATTCAGCTCTTAGAATTTACAGAATTAATGTCAACGGTGGGGGGATTCAACCATTCATCACTGGAATAGGCTTATTACAAACTTGTCCAGTTTGCAAGAGATTTGCTTGAGATATTAGGATGTCAGATTTTGATACCTTAGTTTGATCTAATCCAACATGAACCTAATGCCAGGGGGGGAGGTCTGACACAGTTAAAAGAAGGCAGGCTTGGCAGTTTTCATCATTTTATGCATTTCAGCCATATCTTGCACTTATTGTTTCTTCTTATTAACTTGGGCTGCTGTATGCAGGCTTTGCTCTTAGTTCTGTGGAAGGTCGGGTTGCAATGGAATTTTTTGATCTGTCTGAGGCTGGTCAAGCTAAGAAGTATGTAATTATCCTTGAGGAATTGTTTGATGCAGGATCATAAACTGTGCCGAAACATTGAACTACATGGATGTTGTGTTTGCATTTTCTATATGCGTGGGGCTTTACCTGACTTTTTGTCTTTTCACTTTTTGCACCTTGTGGGATTCTGCTCCCAAACACTGCTTTTCTTTTTTTTTCAACTAATGCTACACCCTGAGGATGTTTGAGGTCATTTTAATTGTTTTAGATATCACCATTACATTGACGGATTTTGAAAGTATTTCCAAGCTTAAACACTGCTATCATGCTTCTATGAGGACACTTTTTCACCTTAAAGTTCCGACAGGACGTATTTTTTATTGGCTGATTGGAGTAAGCTCCTTTGCAGGTATGCTTTCAAGTGCCATCGAAAATCAGAGGCTGGAAGAGATACGGTATATCCTGTTAATGCAATTGCGTTTCACCCTGTGTAAGTTTTCTTTTCCTTTTCTTATAAGAGAACCGTGGTACCCACTGTATGTGTGTGTGTGTGTGTGTTTATATGTATATATATATATAGAAAAAATTGGATTAAGATGGGTTAGGAAGAAATTTGGGTTGTAAGTTTTAAGGGATTACAAATTTGTAAGCCACATAGCTACATATAGAATTTGTAAACCCATTTTCTTGTTATTGTTGGAGGGGATGATACCCTATTGTCAATTGAATTTCTCATTGTTTGGTTAGAATTCAATCCCCACAATGGGGATGCTTTCAAATGTACTATTTCCTCAGAGTGAGCTACTTGGTTCAAGACTCGTATTCTTGTCTGTGTTCCTAAATATGGCACAGGTATGGCACATTTGCCACGGGAGGTTGTGATGGATATGTCAATGTGTGGGATGGCAACAACAAGAAGAGACTATATCAGGTAATATCCATAGACAAGTTCTGAAAGTTGACCTTTTCTCTTTACTTGGAAACATGTAGCTGGCATGATTTACCACATTATCTTTATTTTTGGTTTCCCAGTACACAAAATACCCAACTAGCATTGCAGCATTATCCTTCAGCAGAGATGGCCGATTGCTAGCTGTTGCCTCCAGTTATACATTTGAAGAGGGAGACAAGCCGTACGATACTGACTTCAAAACTCTCTCTCTCTCTCTCTCTCACACACACACACAAAAGAGGGTATTCATTAAATTTGCGTTTATTTGCAGGCATGAGCCGGATGCCATCTATGTCCGCAGTGTAAATGAAGTGGAGGTTAAACCAAAGCCAAAAGTGTATCCTGCACCCCCTCCATAAATCTGTAGAGAGAAAACATGATACCTATTTAATATTATTTTTTTCGGGTGTTTTTTTTTTTTTTTTGGATGATGACTTTAAAAATTGATGCAAGCCTTTAATCCTCGATAGTTAAGCCTGCCGAACTCAAGCGGGATAACCAGTTTTCATTCCAAGTTTTTACACTTTTCCATTTTGGCCTTGTCAACCTGGATTCTATCATGTAAGATGAAATGAAACGTCTAATATGCTTTAATCTTGATAGGCTGCTTGATTTACTTTATGCGCCTCAACAGCCTTGTTCCTTGTCAGAGGGGGACTTCCCTGAACCCGTTTCCTGGTTGTGATTTCTCAACTCAAATAGCTTGAATATGGAGCATCATTGGAGCGTAAAGGTTCTAAATATCGATACAGTGGGCCTGTATCGGTTTTTTTTTTTGTTTTATTTATTTATTTTTAAAATTGGTTGAGGGGTTGGTTTAAGTCCTGATTACCCTCTGAATCATGGCCTGACCCGATACACCCCTAATATCGGGAAGGTCTTGATATGTAATGATATTTTAAACCTTTTGTATTGATCGTTTGCTGATTTCAACCGCCTAAAGAAGAAATACATGCCACAGCCAAATAAAAACATTAGACAATAAAAACAGAGTTATCTCGTTGTAATTCGGATTTTATCCTTACAAAATCCATCCTCACACTGACTTAACAGCCTTGCAGCTATGCATTGGAAAGATAGGATCTGCTCCTCACACAACGTGCCTCACTCCGACCTCAGCATGTTTTAGTGGTACATCTGGATCATCTCCTTGTAAATTTAAAAATTTACAAGTACAAGATGTTTCAAGTGTACAGTTAAAACTGCTGTGAGATTGGTGAGGCGCAGATCCGAACTCTTCATTGGGAACATCAATGCACTTATATAGTTTTATTCACCGGGAGATATTATATGCCAAATACAATATTGCATTGGGAACAAAATCCTAATTCCGTTGCTGTAAGCTTGTTCAGATTGCAAGTTCTCTTATTTCCGGTAGAAAACGAAAGGAGATCGCATCTGGTGGTCCTTGGACTAGCAAGTCGATGGCCCTAGTATTTAGTGGGAACTCCTAATTCCTGAACAAAAGCAAACCATTTCGTGGATTATACAACAATCTGACAATTCTACTGGAATTGATTGCTGAACTAAAAAGGTAAGGTAGCAGCCTAATAGTATTTAGCTTCACTTCTAAGACGTTTGACACTTTGATTCTTCGACATGGTTACATAAGGGGGCGTTTTACTCAGTGAATGTTTTTGTTTTTGGAATAGCAATACCAGAAAAAAAAACATTTTTTATTTTCAAAGATAAAAACAAGTTAGTTTTGTTTAAAAAATGTATTTTTAAAATCAATAAAATATTGATTTTAAAAATAAAAACAATTTTTAATATAGAAATTATATGATTTATGGAACATGGTATTAAAAAATAGATGAAATCATGCTTTTAAATTGGATTCAAGAACAAATTTTTGGGTTTCAGTTTTAAAAACAAAACGCACACAAATATGTTTTTTTTTTTTTAATGTATTTTTGTTTTGAGGAAACAATCTGTTTTCAGACAATTGTTTTGATTTGTTTTTAGAACTGAAAACAAGAATTCTTGTTTGAGGAAACCAATAAATTTTGAACTCAATCAAATAAAAAAACCCTATGAGTAAAGAAATTTCTGCCTAGTATAAATAAAACCCTTTGCGTGACCTCAACAAGATTACCCTATGAATAAAGAGATTCCTGCCAATAAGAACTCTACCCACAAAACACTACCTCCTGCATCGGGAACATCTCCCTGTACATAATAACATGTAAGAGGATGAGATGTTTCCATATGTAACATGAATAGAACTTGAATAAAGAAAGCATGTTTATATCGAAGTGACTTCTGAGGTGAGTCATTTGAAACTTTCGCCTGGAATTAGAAAACATGAGAAGCATGTTTTAATTAAAGTTCATCTGCATTTTCATCAGTTATCCTTGAACTTGAATTCATTGGTTGAATTGGAATACGCAATATGGGGGACCGTTTTATGTAGTTGGGTTAGGAAGATTGGATGGCCTGAGGTCAACCGGAGGAAGCTGCCTCTGCTATAATGGTGCAGTGAATGCCTGCCATCGTTGGAGTTGGTCACATGCATAAAATCTTCGGAGAAGTACGGATAGCCTATTGCAGATTTCTGAATCCCATTGAAAAATTATAAGCATTCAAAATGTCTAATATTCTCATTCTATACATCAATGCCCTCCCCTAAATTGGCATTAATTCCGAACTGGCATACACTCCAAATGTACTTTGGTTCTGACCCTAGGTTGAACCGTTATTCTCCCTAAAATTTTTGTGCCTTTCTAACTACGACCCAAAATTCCAAATTGGCATCGATGGGTACTGGTGAGGGCAAAATTGGGTTTTAGAAAAATTAAAAGTATTACATGACGTCATACGTTGCAAAATCTGATGGACAATTAAATGACTAATATATGTAGAGTGTGGGATCACCTGCCAACAAAACGTGTTGTAACCCTCTACAATAAGATCTTACACCGCACATCTCAAATCTCATACATGATGGGTCCCAATATCATGATGAAATCTGCCGTGATTGGAACAGCAGAAAATCTCAGGTATTACTTCATCGGGCAAATATTTATCAGATGGTTTAGGAATATTTTAAGTAATTAACCCAATATTTAAACATCTAGTAATCAGCATTATCAGGTAAAAATGCTAATACAAGTTAATCAATTACTATAGAGTTTCTCCTTAAACCTACCCCACAAAAAATTAGGTATATAACTATATATATCCACATGTAAAACTTTCTGCCTGACAACACTGTAAACATTTTTCTCTAAATGACCAACCCTCAATATCGTGCATGTAGCTTAATTTGCAAATGATATCAATGTTGTACAAGTAGTGGTGAGACCGAATGGTGGGCAGTTGTAGAGCTCTGGAGTTTGCTCGAGACAATAAAACTGCAGTTCTGATGCTGAAGTTGTTTTCATGAAGATCAATCAACCTCAATTAGAGTTTCAATGGTTTGAAAGGAGATCCTAAAAGAATATGTTCTGATTTCACTTTCTTTTTTTTTTTGATATATGCCGTATAGTCCATGTAAATAGGAAAGACAATACTATGGCACATTAACTAGCCTTTTCTGCTTGTAAAAAAGAAGAAAAGACATATAATGTTGATATCCCTGGGAAGAGAATACCTGTGTACAGGTTAAGTTTATTAATGAAAGAACATATCTTAGCTTGTCTGAGAATTGAGATCCACTATCTAAGCATTATGACTACGAAGCCTTGAGCCAATTTTCATTTGAATTAGGAGATTAACCAGTTCAAATTTTATTTTGTGATTTGAATCAGGAAAGAAACAATTGATGGTATTTTTTGTTTGAGATGAAATTTATTTTTTAACCCCTCTTTCCTTGGAATCGGAATGAAAGCCCTCGATCTTATCAGACCCAGAGGATTCTGCAGATAAGAATTCGTGAGGCTGAGGCTGAGGCCGGTTTAAACCAAGGTTCAAAGTATTGATACAGGGTGATACACCACGTTAGGTGCATCGGCCTATATTAGCCCTTTTTTTTAAGTTTTATTTATTTGTTTTTCAATACCAGTTTAGAGGGGTCGGTTTAAGTGCCATCTACCCTAGATCTGAACCAGGCCCTGACCCGATACAACCACTATAAGGGCATATCGGGAAGGAGCGGATACGATATATATCGATCGGTACATGTTGATACATAACGATTTTTTGAACCTTGATTTACACTATAGTTGTAGCCTTGTTGGTCACTTTCAATGAGCGGAGAACCTACTCAATCTGACCTGGGTACTATGTGAAGGTTGGGATTAATTTGGAAAGAGTATAAATACATACAAAATACAAGATTTTGTATATATTATTTGTACTCTTTCCAAATTGAGCCTTGTGAAAACACCGATTAAAACTGAGGATAGAAATGTAGAAAGTTGGGCCACCGACTTTGCAAATATGTACAGCGTAAATACATACAAAATAATATAAAATATAAGGTTTTGCACTCTACCTATTTGCATTTGTACTCCTTCCAAACTCAGCCTTAATAATATAAAGTTAGGTTCAGTTTGTACAGTACAAATGCATACAGAATAATACATATTTGTATTTGTATTCCTTCCAAATTAAGCCTTACAAATACATAAAATAATACAAAATACAAGGTTTTGCACTCTACAAACTCGTATTTGTACTCCTTCCAAACTGAGCTTTAGGTTCCATTTGGGAAGAGTGCAAATACAAATATGTTCAGTGCAAAACATTAAATTTGGTATTTTTAAACCTTCTATTTGTATTATACATATTTGCATTTGCTCTTTCCAAAGAGTAAAAGTACGTACAAAATACAAGGTTTTGCATTCTACATATTTATATTTATACTCCTTCCAAACTGAGCTTTAGGAAAATCTAGAGTAGGGGTGAGCATAAAAAGCCGAAAAACTAAATCGACCAAAACTGAACTGAAAAATCAGTTAATCGAACTGGTCGGTTCTAGTGTTTTAAAAAACCGAAGGTACTGCTTCAGTTTGGGTTAACCAATATAGAAAACCGATGGTTAACTGAACTGACCGGTATACATATATTTCTTTATGTTTTGTATATATTTATGTATATTATATATATACATTATATTATAAATTAATAAATATATATATATTTATTTATTTATAATATACGTATATTATTTATTATATAAAATCAAGGTTCAAAGTACTGGAAATGTTAAGTGTATTGGAAAGGCAATTTTAAGAGATGTATCGAGATACGCCTTGGATACACATGCGTATTGGAGAAAAATTAAGATACACATAGATACACTTGGAAACACTATAAATACTTTAATAAATCATAAAAATACATCAATAACACTAAATATAAGACCTCAATGAGGTGTATATACATAAAACTAATATATTTTAATGGTTTTATGAAAAATATATAGTAGTTAATTATAATTTCATTAAAAATCCTATGCTTAACTACAACTTATGAACTATAATTCTTAAGTTTTAATGTTTTATGGGATGGGAAAATCCCGACTCTCCTATCCAACCATAAACATAAATTGGCACAACTTCTAAGTGAAAATATAATTAATAATTATTTATTATTTGTTTCTAAAAATTATCAAAAATAAATAAACATTATATGATTATTCATAAAATAGTTATTAAAGAAGAAATTTCAATTGCTTTGTGAATATGATAGATCATCCATAGAATTATAATATATTCAATCATTGTGGTCAAATGATAAAATATAATTATTTATTTATTTCTAAAATATAAAAATAAAAAGCAATTATTAAAGAAGAAATTTCAATTGGTTAGTAGATATGATAGATCATCCATAGAATTATAATATATTCAATTGTTGTGATCAAATGATAAAATGTAATTAATTATTGTTTATTTTTTTAATTCTAAAAATATAAAATATCAAAATAAAGAATAAATTTCAATTCCTCTATGGATATGATAAATAAATCCATAGATCTAAAACATATTTAGTCTTTATGGGCAGAGAAAAAATTATATTTTTACATTTTTTGTTAATTTATAATTTTCTCAAATATCTTCATGAAATTTTCATAAATCTATTGATAACAAAAAAATTGTGATCTTGAATGTAAGAAATGCAGATCAACATAAATTTAAACATTCAAGAAAAAAAGTAAATCACAAGATATTATAAAAAATTGAAAAAATTACCTAGTTTTGCCATATTTTTTCAAAATTTGAAAACTCTTCAAAAAATTAATGATTCACACTTGTTTCTTGCAAACTTTTGCAAATCTAGCACTTTAGGAATGAGGTTTGGAGTTTTAGAGTAATTTGGGGGTGAAAGAAGGCTTATTTCCAAGAAAAGAAACTTGCTTTCCCCCTTTGTTTTTTTCCCACTTTTTGACTATCTTTTTCGTCAATACTCTACCGATACACATGAAAAAAAGACGAGACGCCCGATTTCCATGTATATCCTATATATGCTTTTCAAAGATATGATACAATATGCCCCGTATCGGACATATAGTATCGAAATTTTAAACCTTATTTAACATATAATATTATATATATATATATATTATAAAAATTTAAAAAGTGAAAAACCGACAAACGAAAGCTATCAAGCGATTGGCTTAAGTTCGATTTCGATTACTAATTTTTCAAAAACCGATAACATCGGTTCGATTGAGCACCCCTAATCTAGAGTGATAACAAGGTAGTTGGTAGAGTTGGACATTCATCATATTAACATAGACGAGGGGAAACTGATGGAGTGCCACATCCCCCTCACTTGTCCTCACTGGTCCGTCCCTATTGTCTCTTTATGAGATTATCTATCTTCTTCTCCGCAGAATCAACATCATCCCTCAGAATTATTTTCCTTCTTCTTATCCATCTATCTTCCTCTTCTCTGTGGTGTGGCGTCAGAGTAAAGTTTGGAGGGGATGCACCTTCCATGAGTCCATCCAAATCCATTTTCTCATTTCAAACGACGAAACTGGTGACGAGAAGTTTGTCTGGTTTCTTCATTGTATATTATGTAAGCGGTGACTTCGCCGAGCTACTTTACTTTCCTTGTTGCTACTTTTCACTTATCCGACTAGATTGCATGTATGCCTGTAATAGTTGTTGGACGACGGTTCACGGATGTTGTTGTTGAATTGAATTAACTACTTTGGTATTATTATTATTTTTTGTGGTAGGCTTATAACAAACAACCGCCATAATATGGATTACTTATAAACAACCCTTCTCCTTTTATTATTTATATTTATTTACAAAAACCTTGATTACAATCAAAATCCTGGTCCTTGTCGGTGCCCATGGACCCAGCCCAGTAGCCCAGTAGTAGTAGAGTGAGTGATACGTGATAACAATGGGATAGTAGCTGGCGGCTCAAAGTCAAAAGGACAGCAAAACCTGATTTGGCAAAGGGAGCTACAGCTACTTTCTAATCAAGATCCGTTATTCAGTTTGGTACGGGTACGATTTACGAGAGGAAGGAAAAGGAAAAGACTCTAGTGCATCCATGTCATAAAAAGCTTCCCTGAGACACATAACACGTGGCACATCCATTTGGACGATTGAGTTATTGACCCACGCACGCAAATCAAAGTCGACGTTATCAGCCATCTATTTGGATTTTACCATTTTAGAGTTGGACTGGAAAAATTCTTGCGGGGCGGCGGTGTGGCTACTGGATGCCATTGGACCAGGAATCAGGATCCTTCCGCTGCTGCGAAGGAACCTTAAAATAAATAAAACTCCTTAATTCATACTTTTAATTGGAATACAACATACGCGACTTTTTCTTATTTGTTAAAGATTACTTTTTTAAAAATTTTAATTTTGGAAAGGTGAGACTTGAAAGCAAGAGTGGCACCGTCGCTACATATGAATTTGCTTGTGGGGGGCATCAGCCATGCATCTCCTCCATTTGGGTGAATGAATGGTCTTAGCTTAGCTGATGAGCAAGTAATCTACCAACTGCAAATTTATATGAATCGTCTTCGTTCAAACTTTTACTTGACTAATAAAAATAAAAAGAATGTCATCAGTCATCACGCACGCAAACGGAGTTAAGCTTCTTTGTTGGATGGGCCTTAGCTGATGGACGGTGACGAGTCACGTCAGCCAAAGACCCACCAAAAATAAATTCGCAGTACCAAGTAAGCACTTACCCACACATCATGCATCATGCTACTCCAGAGAGTCTCACTATTCTTAATTATTATCACTAACTAATGGACCCAAAATGCCTTTTTTTTTTTTACTATTCTTAAATGATAGGGTCTGTTCTGTAATTTGAAATCTAAATCATTCTGGACTTTGGAGGACCGACTATGGAAGTTTAATTACATTTATGATTAAGATCAATCCAGACTTTATAGAATCGGATTACCCAAGGAAAAAAAAGGAAGATAAATTCAGAGAATACTGAGGAGTGATTGCTTATATCAATTGTTTAATAATTATATATTAATAATTATGCCACGTAAGAAATACCAACAAGGAGAGAGAGAGAGAGAGTTGATTTATGGGCTCCGGTCTGTCTATATTGTCTATGTCGCGGCTTCTAGCCAAGTTATCTCTTCCATATCCCAAGAAAGAGGGAAGAGGGGAACTACAGCAGCAGATTGTTAAGAAACAGCATCATCCAGTTGGGCGGTGGTCACAGGCATACCATTTCATGATACGGCCATAGATAAATCACCTTTTAAAAGGGATGAAGATAAAAAAGAAAGGGAGTGGTGATTCAGTGGGCGCGCTCTCATTTAATATTGCCTACGTGTTTATTGATCATTGGAGTAAAAAAATTAACGGACAAATACGGATATATACGATGCAGAATTCTGAATTCCAACCCCCTTACTATTAGCCCTCTTCCCCTATAAATCAAATCCTCTCCGTGAATTTAGCATCAATTCACGGTCAGATACATTTCCCTGTACTTTGGAACTATAAAATTCTGATCTGGGCTGATTGGTCATTCTACCATAATAATTACGATTTTTTTTTAATTGCATGATATTTTAGAGCCAATGAATGATGAAAACAGAGGGTAGCCGTTCATGATTGATTCAATAAGAGCGTAGAGACACGCAACAACTTTAATCAGACTGTTTGGTAGCGTAGGAGGTCCTAATTCCTAAATAGGGTCCACGGCTATTAATGTTTTGGGTATGGACGTAGGGACATTTGGGGTTGGGGCCGGGGGTACCCACGGACTGACTGATGAGTGTGTGAATCCAATTCCAATATTTGCGATACTTTTGTGGACGTGGCAAACCAGAATCGTCGTCTAGTTTCGGGGGGACCAACAAAGGAACTAAACCAACAATTTTTTTCTATTTCCTCTCTTGGGTGAGGAGGTTTTGTGTCGGTTGCAGCTTGGTAAAAGAGAAGATTCTTTACGTTTTAGGTTGGTCTTGGTCTTGTTAATGTATGTAACTATAGACCAATGAATTAGAATTAAGAAAAACAAACTAAACAGTAGGCCAGTAGCTAGGTGTACTAACCAGGAGGTTTCGGACGAAGACCGGGTTGGATTTGTGGAGGGCGAAGCCAAGCCAAGCCAAGCCAAGCCCAGCCCACAAAACAGCCCCTAACGTCAAAAGCTACATCTGTTTTCTCTGCGATAATTTTACACACGAGGCTGGCTCCTTTTATTTATTTAATAGAAAAAAGAAGGTGCTAAGTAAGAGACTGTGAGTACGCACACATAGTGAGTGTCGTGTGGATGGCGGCGTGACTTGTGACTCGTGAGTGGTATTATGATAAATGATAAGAGCGTGTTTGTTTTGACTTTGGAAACTCACTCTTTAGGGAGTTGGGGGGAAGTTGGAAGTAGTCTTCAGTCCACTCTAACTCCCCTTCCACCACTCCACTTCCATTCTATTTCCATGTCTAGCCTTTCGAGTTGACCTGACCGACTTCACTCACTCCCAACAACTCTATTAAACGTGCACTACACCCCCCCTCTCTCCTCTTCCCTTTGCTTATTTAACCAGCGCACTCCCTATTCTTCTCACCACTCTACACGCAACTTCCATTTCCACTCCATAAAAGGAACCCCCTCAATTCCAACCTCCTCAGTCCTCACTCTTCAATCAATTCCTCTTTTTCCTCCTCCTCCTCAGCTAAACAGCATCTCTCCCTCTGCTCTTTGCCGTTTTCTGCGCTGCCTGCTCTCTGTATCTCCTACATCAGATTACAGAATTATCAGATGGCTCTAGAGGCTCTGAATTCTCCTAGGACGGCCGCTCCTTCGCTCCATTATGACGACATGGATCTCCACTGCCTTGAGCCATGGGCCAAGCGGAAGCGCTCCAAGCGTCCTCGTCTCGAAAATCCACCCACGGAGGAAGAGTACCTCGCCCTCTGCCTCATCATGCTCGCTCGTGGCGGTGCTACCTCTGGTGATGCACACCACAACCACTCCCCATCCCCTCCTCCCCCACCCCCTGCCTTGAAACTCAATTATAGGTGTACCGTCTGCAACAAGGCTTTTTCTTCCTACCAAGCCCTTGGGGGACACAAGGCCAGCCACCGCAAGCTCTCTGGCAACGACGACCAGTCAACCTCGTCCACCACCACCACCACCACCTCTACAGTCAATCACACCGTCAATCCAGGTGGAAAGATCCACGAGTGTTCTATTTGCCACAAGTCTTTTCCCACTGGACAAGCCTTGGGTGGACACAAGCGCTGTCACTACGATGGTGGAAACACCAACATCACCGCTACGTTATCGTCGGATGGTGCTGCTTCGAGCCACAGTCTCCGCGACTTCGACTTAAACATGCCGGCTTTACCTGAATCCTTACCGGGTTTCGGCGTGGCTGCTGGAGGGAAATCCGAGATTCATGTGGACGAAGAAGTAGACAGTCCTCTGCCGATGAAGAAGCCACGTCTCTTGATTCCAGCCGAAGACACTTCTTATTCACGGGATTAGTAGAGATGGATTATCCGGATGAGCGGAGCAACTTGTGTTAATGGCTTCTATTGTTTTTTTGTTTGAATTAATATTTTTGATAGTTTAAAATATTATTGTTTCTGTACAGAGAATCTTTCATTCTTTGTAAACTACATGGTTTGAACTCTGAATGGTTAATATTGGTTTTTTTGAATTTTTAAAATTACGTTTATGTAATTAGCTTTTCTTCCATCTGAGAGAGTGAGGAAGAGGAATGCACCGACTCACTTGGTCCGGTCTCAATTACAATTTCGAGTTAGGCGTCTATCCTAACTGTACTTTGAACCTAAAAACTTTGATCAGTTAATCCGTTATGTTCCTTTTTTTTTTAAATCTTTAATTTGTATATAATTTTGTTCGTAAGGAATGTGAATGTCCTATCATCTTAATTGGTGTTACATCCGGCCGCGTGAGGAAAGGCAGAGCGGCTAAAAGTCTGGTGAGTGATGGATGGGCCTCCCACTCTCCCAGACCCGTCCAGGGCAGTGGCCCCTTGCACATGTTTAGTGAGTGACAGATCTAACTGTATGTGCCCAATGCTCATTTTAGCGTCTATCTATCTTTAATGGTGGTAGATTATTAGCAAAAAAAAAAAAATAATAATAAATAAATAAGTAAAAAAATGGTGGTAGATGTGGCCAACAGATGTTTGATTATTCAATATTCATTGCATTGGAGTGGATAAGAACGAGCAAGGTTTTCTATCAACGGGCTGTGGAACAACGATAAGGTGCTACGCCAGTATTTAAATGTGGGATCTATAAATTTATTATTAGCGTAGAACCTCATTATTGATTCTACAGCTGGTTTAATAGTTAAAGCATTTAGTTAATCGTAGTAGAATAAAAACCAAGTAATTGGTATATTGGAATTCTGCGTATTTGCTTTTCAAAGGCTCTTTCTCCTTTTATGAAAAAAAATTGAAATGTCGTATTGGGTTTTCATTTGTTCTGTAGCTGGTTGGTCCATGCATGTAATGTTTATCTAATTATCTATATCAACGTTTTGATTAAAATATTAAAAATTAAGTTCATTAAAACAAATGTGAAGTGACTGTTTCTTGCAGAAAATTGTCTGAACTACTCTTGATTAAAGATAAATAGATAATTAAAATTGTAAAACATGACTTGCACTGTACAAATTGGAATGAATGAAATAGGAAGAGAGGAATAAAAATTAAAAAGCAAGTGTCGTTGACGTGTGGGAGACGAATTTGAAGTTTTGTTAATTTCTCTTTCTTTGTTGGGGGAACCTAAACGGGGCCAAGTATATATATGTAAGCTGTCCAGTAATATTAACAGGGTGGGTGGGTATTATGGTCATACAAAGGAAAGTATTGAGAAAGCACCGATGCAAGCGCAACTGCGCAAGGAATACAGGACGATTGAAATAGAAATACAGTGGGTGAATGGCTGGAAAAGTCCAGAGTCCAGACTGCACACGACTGGGCCGGCCTGGTTAATGGAATAATGGTTAAATATTGGCAATCTCTCTCATTCTAGAGACCTAATATGAAGAAATAATTAAAAACCCACCACACCACTTGGATGGATGGATGAAACCACTTGAAAAGTCATAAGCGGTTTTGAGAACATAATTATTTGCAACGATAGGGTTTAAGTGATTAAGTCGTCATAACAATTAACCAATGCAATCATGATTAGTAAGGGGCATGGATATTTTATGATGGGTGGATCCTACATCCTACGGTCCTACCAATGGCAGTGACTACTAAATTACTAATACTGTAAAGGAGTGGTCTTGCGCTGCAGTCCGGCAGTCCCACACCACCGAGTCCAACTCAGAAATGATTAGATAATTAGGGAGGTCGGCAGTTGGAGGTTTCCAGCGGTTGCTGCTGGTTTCACTTTTGATACAGATAGAGGGGAGGATGTGTACCACATGTATCCTCAAACCAACCATTATGCAGTATACATGCATCCATATTTATCAGTTGGCCGTCACATTATTCATATTGTTATTGTCCTTTACTCATTTTTTGGTTTATGTGGACCATGAGTCACGATAATCACCGTTTTTGTAGCGATGCAATTTTGGGTCTTCTGCTTTTGCAATTACCTCTTACTCCCCATCGCCCTCATACTAACTACTCTGGAGTACCCCATGGGTGATGGGTGAAGAAGGGTCAGCACCCGATAACCCTGGGCCTGACGAATGACCAGGGGAGTTCGGATCTCCTGCCCACAAAAGTTCTGTACATTCTACCCACAGCCACATATAAGGAATATCTCATTCTCTTATGGGGAGATATTATTCTCAATGCACAGAACACAGAACTAATGTTTTATGGGTAGACATGGATAAAGTTGTTGTAGGCAGGAGATCCAATCTGTTGAGGGCCGGAGGAGGGGGATTTCTTGTTTCTTTACTTCCAAGTTCCATCCATGCATGCGCAGCGCATCCCAAAATTTCATTTTCTTTTTGAACTTTAATTATTCTCTTCTTCCACTTGAAATGTAACATACTTTTAAACCAATATATTAACCCAATTTCATAAGTAATTGATTTGGTAGGGCACAACAAATAGATTAATTATTAGATTTTTCTTCAATTAATATATTTGTTTGTTTATTTTTTAAAAGTAACAATCGTTTGGGTTATGATTGATCTGGCCAAGAATGTCATGTGGCAGCTTCAGCGGCCATTTTTTATCTCTAGCCATGTTGGCACCATGTATGATAGATAATTATGGTCAAAGAGTGTATTGCACAGATGAGGAAATTAACTCCATTGAAGAAGATGAGACATTCCAAAGACCTCGGCAGGCAACCTCATCTTAATAACCTCGGAAGCCTCACCCTCTTAGAACACGGACGTGTAATTATAAATAAGTAATTTCCACTCAAGGTAAGTGATTTTTTGGGACTAGGAATACTTTTGCACCATCTCTTCTGCTCGGACCAACCACTCAATTCTCTACTTGACTGACTTGAACGTTAGAGTGCCTACCCGGGGAATAATTCTTCGGGCCTCTAATTTCCCCTCTTGGTTACCTTCATCCTTCTACCTCGACTCTGTTCAGTTGATAAGATAAGACACCTCAAATCAAAAAGCATCAACAACAACATCTAATAGTTGATTCGGTGCAATGAATTATATAACGGGCTTTTAGAAAAAAAAGGTAACAACTTCGAAGATTGAAACTATATATATTGTTGATCCGGACAGTGAAACTTTTGACTCCGAAACCGGTCATGTTTCGTGTCCAGTTATGCCTTAAGCTGCTATTTAAAGAAAAAATTAAACAGGTAAAAAAACTGCTACCTTCGATGGTTGAACCATTTGATTCAGGAGGTGATTAAAATTTAATTTAAAAGAAAATATATAAAAAGACATTTACACCCATTCGATAGTTTTCCCTAATTTGCCGAGTCTTTCTTTCTCAATACTCAAGAGAGAAGACTCTCAAAGTTTCAATTCTGAATGATTTGGACGGACTCAAGGGGCAATCAAGGGATTTGGCAATTGGCGTGGCGAAAGAGACCATCAACGACCAGATGCACAGTAAGCATGTTGGTAAATTGGGGGTATTTTAAGAGAGGTGTCAAAAAATTTTCTAAGGACTCATTCAACGGGCTTACAACATTGTGCCTATTTGATCCAGACTGAGACCATCAACCCTCACTGGCCGTTGGTAAGCAGTTCGGATCAGGTAGGCACAATGTTGTAAGCATGTTAAATAAATACTTAGAAATTATTTTAACACTTGTCCCTTAAAATACCCCCAACCTACCTTTGAAAAAGATTAATACCATCGACTTTTGATAATTGTCAAAATATTTATCAAATGTTCGCTTAACATGTTTACTTTGTTGTGCCTAGTAGATTCGGTCCCACTGGTAACTGCCATTTATAGCAGGGAACAAGGGTTTGGGCTTGCAATCAATGGTGACCAAGTCCCTCTTTCTATTTATTTTTTGCACAAGTAATTGCCATTTGTAGAACTGGTCACCCGTGGTTTGGGCTTGGACTTGGAGAGGCAACCAAATCCCTTTTATTTTTTCTCTTATTCACTTTGTGCCGGCGACCAACTCCCCATAGTAAGGGCTGGGTTTGCAGCAGCAATCAAATCCCTCATTCTCTTAGTAGGTGGTTGGCATCATGTTGGGAACATCGCACCATTTTCTGAGAAAAACGGTGTTAGACATGTGGAATTGTAAGCACTATTTTCAGAAAATGGTGCTTATTTTTTGTTTGGAACTAATGTTGTTACATAAGCAATTTTTTTTTTTTTGTTTTTTTGGAGAAAACAACACTGGCTTTGTTTGGTACTAATGCTGGCAACAACACTTTCAACATTGATCTTATTATCCAACGTCCAAGATGATGCTACATTGATGCCACATCATTGCATCGTTGGCAGCAACACTGTTTTCCCAGAAAACATCAAATATGGCGTTGCTCTAGACTAGGGGTGAGCATTATTTGGTTAAAATCGAAAAGCCAAACTGAAAATTTTGATTTTGATTTGTTCGATTTAGTCTTTTTGATTTTTGATTAAATCGATTTAATTAATTCGATTTTTGGTTTCGATTTTTAGAATTAAAAGTTCAGTTAACCGAATTAACCGAATGTAATATATAATATATAAAAGCGAATGTCAAGATATTTTTATTTTTGAGTGAATTTTTAAAACCTTGCATATAATAACTCTAATTCTCTAAAATCGTATAAAAAGAAATCTATCTATATATAAGAATATAATAAAAAAAGCACATAAGATAGGCTGCCGAATTAAAGTCATTTGACAAGGTTGATGCTCTCCCGTTGGGGCCCACTCGATGTTGGCAGATGAAACCTCTCACTATGTAACAAGGGCGGGATATGACGACTTATGGGGGCCCCACCCGCAGCTTCGGGTCATATAACCCCAAACCCAAGACACGCCCATATGCAAGATTTATATGTAGTGGAAGATATGGGTACACAATAATGAATAAAGCTGGAGTCATAGTCTTAAATCTTAATAAACGCAACGCAACCGACAATTGAAGAAGTAGTTTTCTTTCTTTCAATTACTATATCCTTCTAATTTAATAAAGAAAGTAGGTACTGATAACTTTCGGGTAGCGAGGCAATTTGGTAGATCATAGGGTGTGGGTTGAGCTATCACCCACCCAAAATAACTCAACCCAGTAATCCGCATGCACCAATCCACTAGCAGCAGAGGAAGAGACGTTCATCCACCCACTAAACTTGACCAATTAAAGTGGCTAGAAATCAACCATAGAAAACCAATTAAGTAAAGGAGTGGGTTGAATCAGAAATCAGGACCCCTAGTCACGCCTCCTAAGTCCTAGCCTCCCTCCTAGGGACTTAGGGAGGAGGCGTGGATGCCTCAGTCCCAACTCGTAACAGTGGTAGCTCAAGCTGGAGCCAAAAGTAGTCACGGTCACGACAAGTAATGCACTCACTGGCTTTTAGAGCGCGACTAGAGGCAGAAGATGCGATTTGTTGGAAGATACATGCATGTCAAAGGTGGAGGTGGGTGTGATTGAAGCCATCCCCCATCGGCTTGTGTTTGCTTACCAAGGAGAGGGTCAGTCGTCGGGAGTCGGTTCTGTTTTGGTGGATTGTAGGGAAAACAAATTTTAATTTTCAAACGCGGATTACGGACCTGGTCATCATCTTGTTTTTTCTTTAAAACAATTCTTAATTTCTTAAGTGGTAAAATATAGTGTGCTGTGAGTTCTGAATGAGCTGTTGTCTTGTGTACACAGCATATTATTAATTCGTAACTCAGGCAGCACAGCAGGCGCTCAAAAACGAGTTTCTTAGCACTTAAACCATATTCCATTTAGCCTTCAATGAGCAGCATCATCAAATCAACGTTGAATAAAAGCTTGCATTTGAGTTTTGGGATGCATGTAAAGCAAGCAGCAACAAATTGTTTCAACCTTTGAAGCATTTTGTTGGCTTTTGAAAACAAAATAATCTCAAGCCATAGCCCATAGGGAATTTGTGCTTTTTATTAGGCCTTTAAAACACAAAACCTAGCTTCAAATGCAAATTCCCCACCGCACAAAATCTTTAAATAAAAAGCTAAGGTCTAATGCCAATTTAACCTTCTTCCTTGCCAAAAGGAAAAAGGGTTTTATTTATTTAATCTTTTTCCTTTTGTGATTACAAATGGGGCTACTGGTGACTGGTGAGCTTGGACTGGGCTCAACCCGGCCCAATTTGCACCCTTAGCTGGTTGTTACATCCCGATTCCCGAGTGGGCTACGCTACCCCTTCGTCAAACACTACTTCCTAACAACACTGCTGTGCTAATTATACATAATTGGTCAAAGTCATACCCATATATAACCCCCCATGTAACTGTACTGCGCATTGATTTGTACTCGGGAGAAATGCCCTTGTGGGGGGTTTTTTGAATGTCTGCACCTAATACTAAAATGCCTTGTGCATGATTGAGTCGTTTGGATTTTATTATTGCCAAAATTGTGCTTTTGCCTCCGTTTGAAAGGAGTACAACTGCAAACGTTTATATTTGTACTCCTTCCGAACTGAGCTTTTTATAACAGATGAATATCGAAACTCATCCTCCAAACGTGTCACCTCTAAAATTTGGGTTAAATTACAGGTTGACACATAATCTAAAGTTTGATTTATTCTTTTATAAGCTTTCAGTGAACATAAATTATTGGATGATATCTGAACGCGACTAATGAGATTAATTTATGGACGATTACTTGGTTATCGATCTCCCAAGATAAAAAAAAAAAAAAGTAATTACCAGCCCCTTTCACTTTCTTTTGACTTGTCAAAGTAGATGTTTTAGTGAACATTTACATGCTAGTAAACCAGGACTAACCAGGACCAAACCTAAATATAAGGCCGGAGACTGGATTCGACTCATTGTCAAGACCGATCCTGAACTGAAATTTGACATATTTGGATTGACCCATTCCCAGATTGGGCTTAATGACCTCAAGCACGCCTATTAGGCTCAACATATGCATGCATGTATGTTTAAAACCAGGTTAGGCTTGGGCTAAATAAGGGCTAGGCCCGGGCTCAGTAAAAAATAGGAAAGCCCAGGGTTTTGTGCCCATGCAGGGTGCTTAGGTTTAGGCTCAGGTTGGGCCCGCCCACCCAAATTGCACCCCCTAATTTAAACCTCTTTAATTCATCTATCTGTCAGTAGGCTAATAATCATTAGTCGGCTGAGTAGAAAAAAGAAAAAGCAAATAAAAACAAAAATAATTTGGGAGGAGATTTCTTCTCAACCTCGCCTTATCTTCTTTCTTTAGGCTCCATTTGTTTGGAAATTAACAGAAAATTCTGCTCTATTTTATGCTTTAAGATTTTTTATTTTGTTTTTCTTTTCTGTTTATGAGGAGTAAAGTAATAAGTAAAAAGATGTGGTCCCCACTTCATAAGAGTATTTTGAGATGTTTGGCCACAATCCAGCCCACACACCAGGCTTGATATTATATGTCTGGGCCTGGGTCTGGACCAGACCAAGTTGGGCCTTCATTGGCCATTTAACTTGATAAAATTATTTAAGAAAATTATATGAAAATTTTATTATATATATACATATATTATATTATATTATATTATATTATATTATATTATATTATATTATATTATATTATATTATATTATGTTATGTTATAGGGAAGAATTTAAAGAAAAACTTAAGTGGGAGAAAAACAGCTTCTTATTGAAATTGCTAGAAAGGAGACAAGTAGAGTATAACCAACTCCATATGCTTAAATTCAGTCACTACAAATATATAGAGTATAAAGACATACAAAATAATACAAAATACATGGTTTTGCACTCTACATATTTTTATTTATCTTCATTCCAAACTATGCCTCAACTATCTTAGACTCAGTATCATTTTTGCAACCATCTATTACCTACCCAAGACTATGGTAATCAGACTATGAACATAATCTCCATGAAAGTTACATTTAATGTACCTCCCCATCTATTCCAATTTCCAAACATAATCTCATGGTTTTCAAAACAAGACCGGACCGGACAGTCAGACATGAAAAACCGGTAATCGATCAGGGCCCCGGGTCTGGTTACACTAAAAACCGAAAATCTTAAAAAAACGTTGAAAAAGTCAAAAAATCGCCAATTCGGGTGGTCGGACCGCTAAACTGTTCAACCCGGGTAGCGGTTTGTGGGTTCTCTTTTTTATTTTCAATGATTTAAATAAAATAAAATAAACAAAAAATAAAATTCCTTAATATCCCCATCCCAAATCAATTAATCGAACGAAGGATTAGAACCCCATTTTCGTTCTTCCCTCCTCCCTCACACCCAACCGACCACCTACGGCGGCCAACACCTCCGGCGTTTGATGGCGATACACACCGCCCGATGGTGACCGACGACGGCGAGTTTGTAGCGGCGGCCAGCGTATTTCGCGATTTGTAGCACTTCCAGGCTTTGCGGCAGGCGAGTTTGCAGCGGCGGCCATCCCTCACACCCAACCGACCACCTGCGGCGGCCAGCACCTTTGGCGTTCGATGGCGACACACACCGATCGACCGCGACTAACGACGACTGGCGATGGCGAGTTTGCAGCGGTGGCTAGCATTTTTTTGTGATTTGCATCACTTTCAGGCTTTGCGGGTTGCGGCAGGCGAGTTTGCAGCAACGACCATCCCTCACACCCAACTGACCACCTGCGGCGGCCAGCACTTCCGGTGTTCGACGACGACACATACCGACCGACTGCGATTAACGGTGACTGGTGATGTCTAGCATTTTTTGCAATTTGCAGCACTTCTGGGTAAAATTTATTGTAATTTTTTGATCAATTAGGTAAAATTAATGTGTATTGAAGTCTTTTACAGATCAATCTTGGTTGCATAGCAATCTATCATTCTAGAGTGAATGCTCATATTTCTCCCCTTTTATTTTGGTGCCAGGGGAATCTATCTCTGTGAATCTTGATTTTAGGTCAAGGATTTTTGCATTTTAGGACTTAACATTCTAGAGTTTTTTTTTTGTAAATTTTTGTTTTATTTTTCTGTTTTATTTTCTGAAATTCTTTTGATTTTTTGTGTAATTTTTAGATTTTTTTTTGTATTTTATTTTTATATTTTTATGTATTTTGTACTATATTATTTTTTATTTAGATAATTTTATTTTCTGTATTTTTTTATTTTTTATTTAATTTTATGCTATTTTTTATTATTTATAAATATTTTTTATTTTTAATTTATTTATGACATCACGGGTCGAACCGTTCGACTGGAATAGTTGAACCGTTTAACCGGAAACCAGTCCCCTAACCGGTTCTATTTCTGGTTCGTTTTTAAAAACCATGCATAATCTCATCCCATCCATTAACAATTTGATTAATTACAGTATTTGAGCAAATGCCTAATGGTGGTAATGATTTAGAGAGATAGAATTACCTGAATGCAATAGAATACACGGGGCTCACAACCATTTAAACTCTCACTATGGGTCCATGTATTTTATCATTAGCGTGGAACATTTTTATTGGTTCCACAGCCCATTATGTACCCAAAGCGTTCAACTAACTCCAAATTATGGTTCAGATGAAATTACTTAAAAATATCCCTTTCACAAATACTTTGCCCTTTAATCCTGGCATTCAAATATTTCTTTAATTACAAGTTGTATTTTGAAACTAGTATGTTATATGATCTAGTTTTAAATACGTGACATCGCCAAAATTCCAATCCATTGAAATTCAACTTCTTAACTCGGTGCTCTCGGTGCTCTCAGAGATGTAGGTGCTCACTGAGGTAGGTTAGCCTCGACGAGTAGTTGTTCTCCCGTCGTTGAATCTTTCCCAGTAAAATGAATTAGGAAGAAATCGAAACCATGGAAAAATCACCTGAGGAAAAAGATAAAGATATTAGAGTGGAGGAAAAAATGAAGACGTTGTAGAAGTAAACCATTAGCAATCGGAAATTTTGATGTAGAAGAGAATGGGGAGAAGGTTTGGTATAGATTCTAGTAGAACATCTGCCAATGTTTTGCTTTTGATGTGGCCTACTTGGACATGAAGAAATGAATTGTAACTTGGCGACAAATGATCAGGCTATGGAAGAATTGTCGAACTTAATGGCTTCTCGAAACATTGATCAGGAAGGGGGTCGACTGTGTTTTGGCTTGGAATTAAGAGCAGAGATGGAGAAAGATGAGTTCAAGTTTATTAATAAATGGAAGAGAGACTCAAAGATGGATGGAGGAACTAGAGGAGGTTAAAATGCAAGTGTAGAAGGGAAGCATCTAGTGCTAGAAACTAACCAAGAAAATGTGGAGAAGACCGACATAGTGGTAACTGGAAGGTATGCAAATGAATCTCCTATGCATGTTATTGAACAAGGCAACTTACTAAACTTTGTGGAGATGTGCAGGAGAAGACTCTTTCAGGAAATGCCAAGTCTAAATGTTGGAATTGGATGCTTCTTCCTACTAGGAGTAATCCATCTAATAATTTCTCTAGAGAAATCGCACCAACGACTAGAGAGAGAAGGGGAAGAATATAGCCTATAGGGCACGGAGTTGATAGTAGTAGGGGTGGAAGCTCAAGAACAATAGGTATGATGGTAGGATCAAATCAGACAACAAACAATCTAGTGCTGAATGAGATAAAATGGATAGGAAGTGTTGAGGTGGCAAAATTTGGAAGAGGTGAAAGGATGGGGGAGACATGTGTGAAACAGGTTGAGAATTAGCTTTTGAAAAAAGACTTTCGAAATGAGAAGAAATTATGACAGATTCAGATTTTGCTAGAGAAATTGCATCAGCGATTGGAGAGAGAAGGGGAAGAATATAGGGCACAAAGTTGATAGCAATAGGGGTGGAAGCTCAAGAACAATAGGTATGATGACAGAGTCAAATCAGACAACAAACAATCTGCTGCCGAATCAGATAGAATGGATAGGAAGTGCTGAAGTGGAAAAATTTGGAAGAGGTGAAAGGATGGGGGAGATGTGTGAAACAGGTTAAGCGTTAGCTTTTGAAAAAAAAGACTTTTGAAATGAGAAGAAAATATGACAGATTTAGATTTGGTGGTTGAAGCCTACTATCATAGAGTGCAAAGGAAGATGGAGTGGTTATCTAGGAACTGGAAGACCCGAATGAGGAAAATCTCAAGTGGGTCTATGGAGCAGTAAAAAGATCCAAGCCAAACTTGAGAGAGGATGATGAATGGGTTGACTTAGATAAGATGGATCAAACTGAAAAAGAAAATCTATTTGTAGAGGAAGAGTTTGATATTGATGAGCTACTAGCAGAAAATGTGGAGGGTATCGAATTTCCAACAGAAGGGACTGAAACTTAGATTTTCTAGTGTGGACATGGAAATGGAAGGGGTGGCTCCAACAGGTTGAAACACCCCAATAGGCCAATAGGTAGAAGAGGTAAGTTACCTTTTCTCTTCATTTAGTTATTTGGTTTCTTTTAATATGAAAATTGATTTACCATTGCCTCTGATCAATGCCTTGAATTATGGTCTATTAAAATCACAAAATAAGCATCAGAGCTAGAAAAAAGTTAAAGAAAAACTATGCCTTTAGAAAATTTGAAGAAAGGAAAATCCTTGGTTTTTATCATAATGAGGATTGGTGATTTTTGAAATTGTTAGAAAAATGACTATTTTAAAAAGAGAAAGAGAAAGAAAAATGGGGAATCAATGGGAAAGAGAGTAAAAAAGAAAGGGAAACATTCAAAAAATAAAAAAGAGGTAGGATTGACCTCAAATAAAAAAATGGAAAGGTAGGAGAATCAAAAGGCAAGGTTCAACAGTTTCTACTAAATATGTATTTCAATAAAAATTGTAATAAGTGGGTTTAGGGTCCTATTTCGGAACAAGCCCCGAAGGGGATTAAGCTTTTAAGTTGGAATTGTCAGGGTCTTGGGTCCACCTTGACAATTCAAAATCTAAAAGACTCTCAATAAAGAAGTGGTTGATGTTGTTTTCCTCATGGAAACAAAGGAAGCCTTGCTAAATTATAGGAAGAAACACAAGTTTCATAGGGAGTGGGAAAGTTGGGGTGTGGATGCAACAGGGTTGAGTGGCGGATTGGCTCTGCTTTGGAGGAAGGATGTGGAAATAAAAGTGTTGTATGTTGATAGAAACTTCATTCGTGTAGTTTTCACTAGTGAGAACTGCAAACAATGGTTCTATACTTTTGTGTATGGTGAACCTAAGAGGGTAAAAAGGCGATCTTTCTTGAACAAGTGGAGTGCTCTATAAAGTTTAGTCAAAGGGCATTGGGTTTGTATTGGGGACCTAAATATTATCCTTCATAGTTCAGAAAAGGAAGAGGGAAAATTGTATAGTGAAGCAACTCTAAAATAGTATAGGGTCTTTTTAGAAAACTATGAACTACAAGAAATTCCAAGTTCTGGGCCATTATTCACTTGAGTAAACAAAAGAGAAAGGGGGAGAGTTGATTAGGGTTAAGTTGGATAGAGCTGCCTGTGATGGATAGTGGTTGGACTGCTTTAAAAATGTTCAAGCAAGGGTTTTAATCTCTCTCCTTCTCATTATCTTCAATACTGATTTTAGAAGAAGAGGCAAAAGAACCTTTCGATTTGAGGAAATGTGGATTGACCACGAGAACTTTGTAAATCCCTTAGGAAACACGTGGGATCATATAGGATCTGATCAAGTAAAGTTGGGGAAAATGTAGAAACCTTATGCAAGCATTAAAATCTTGAAATAATTAAGTTTTTGGTAATATTAAAAAAATAATATCAGATCTGAAAAGTAAGCTTGGTGAGGACTATAGTAAAAAGAATCCTAATTATGAGAAAGAGAAAATCAGGACCCTTGAAGCAAAGTTAAAAGTATGACTCAGAAGAGAGAAAATGATGTGGTTAAAAAAATCAAGGGTAAACTGGTTCAAACATAGGGACAAAAATACAAAATACTTTCATGCAGTCATGAAAGGAAGGAGGGCTAGGAACAAGATTACAAGTTTAAAAATTACATAAGGGGTTTGGGTGGATTCGGATGAGGAAATAACCGTAGTATTGGAGAATCATTTCAGAGAAGTGTACCAAACTTCAAATCCAAACATCATAGAAAATATCCTGAATAGTTTGAAAACAATTTTAATTGAGGAGGATAGGAGTTACCTTAAGAAGGAAATTACAAAGGAGGAGATTAGAGATGCTCTATTCCAAATGGATCTTAAAAAGTCTCCAGGGCCAGATGGGTATTTAAATTTATTTATCAAAAGTTTTGGACTGTTGGAAATGATGTGGTCAGGGTTGTGAAACATTTTTTCATCACTGGCAAGATGTTGAGGGAATTTAATGAATCCTATATAGCTTTAATTCCAAAAGTAAAAAATCTAGAGGTTGCTTTCCAGTTTAGACCTATAAGTTAACATAACACCATCTACTAGGATTGGTCACGGGTCGGGTTGGTTTGGTTTTACATGTTTTTGTCAACCGATTTGACTAGCTCGGGTTGACTTATAAGCCAACCGGAATTGACCGATGTTAATAAAAAACCGAATAAAATTTAAATGTGCCTAAGGTCGATTTAATCGGTTTGAAACTGAATTGTCATTCTCATCTTTTTAAACCCAAGTTAAAAAGCTTTTTTCAATTTTCACATGTTGCAATTATGCAATTGTCTGCCTTTGTCAGCCTTTATTACTTGTAAATTATTGTTTAACATATTTTCTGGCATCGACAATAAATATATTGTCAGCTCTCATTCTTGTAAACTCACTTATTTTATCAAGAATATAAATAAATGACACTTATTTTATTAAGAATATAAATAAATGACACTTATTTTATTAAAAATATAAATGAATGACAGGTTGGTGTTAGCTTTTGTCAGCTTTTTACTTTTTTAAGGATTCACTTTTTATGAGAAATGTGAAAAGCATGGAGAAGAAAGAAGGGCTAACAATTATAATTGTACATGATAGTCAAGTTGATTCGATTTTTATCGGTTTATACACTATCAAACTGAAACTGACCCCATCTCTCGGGTTTTTATCATTGAGGAACTGAAACTGACCAACACTATTTGAAAACTGACCAACTTGGGTCGAGTTGGGTCGGATTGGTTGGGTTGGTCAGTCTAAACCAGTTTCATAAACAACCCTACCATCTACAGTGTAATTGCAAAAGTCCTAGTCAACAGAGTTAAACCTTTTCTTGAAAATTTAATTAGTGAAAACCAGAGCGATTTCACCTTCGGCATATGCATTCAAGACAACATTCTAGTAGCTTATGAAATTATTGATTTCATGAAAAACTAAAGGGAAAGACTCTATGGATGGTCCTAAAACTAAACATGAGTTAAAAGTTTATGATAGGGTTAAATGGGGCTTATAAAAAGGGTGTTACAAAAATTGGGGTTTGGTGAAAAATGGATCAATTGGGTAATGCAATGTATCATAATTGAAATGGTTGCCCTAGTCAGAATTTCCAATCCAAGAGGGGGTTGAGGCAAGGAGGCCCCCTTCCCCCTATCTATTTTTTTCTCTTCAGAAGCTCTCTCAACAAAATTGGTAAAGTTGGTGAACCAGAAAAAGATATCTGGCTTGAAAATAACCAAAATTTCCCAATTGTCTTTCATTCATTTTTTTTGTAGATGGCAGTTATATTTTTACCAATTCGGATCCTCTGGAGGGGCAAAACCTTGTAGACGCTCTCAAACTTTATGAAGGGCCTCTGGACAATAGGTAAACTTCTCAAAGATTGAGATTTTCTTTAGTAGTAACTTTCATCCAAAGCTTCAAAGACTAATAGCTAAGTTGTTTAAAATGAAATTAGTTAAAGCCCCCTCAATTTATTTAGGTTACCCCCAAACATTGGTAGATAAAAAAAATCTCTTTTTAGTTTCTTAAGAGAAAGAGTAGAGAAGCTATTTTCCTAGTGGCAAGGCCTCTTATTGTCACAAGCAAGGAAAAAAATAATGGTAAAAGCAATGGCTAGTGCTATACCATCTTACACAATGTCATGTTTCTTACTGCCTAAGTGTGTGTGTGTGTGTGTGTGTGTAACAGATTGAAGAAAATCCAATCAAGGTTCTGGTGGGGAGGTTAAAAAAATGTAAGGAAAACACACTGGATTAGCTGGGAGGTCCTCAGTATAAACAAACTAGCGGGGGGGGGGGGGATTCGGAGATCCTTACATAGTCAACTTGGCTTTAATGGCCAAGCAAGCCTAGAGAATCTATACAGAGGAAAATAACCTTTGGTTTAAAATCATCAAAGCTAGATATCTGAGAGGAAAAAACTTGTTATCCTCAAACTTTTCAAAGAAAGGGTCATGGGGCTGACAAAGTATGTTAGCTACAAGCGAGATCCTGAAAAAAGGAGCGTATTGGACAATCAACTCGGGAAATATGGTCCAAATTTGGGAAGATCCCTAGCTTCCAAAACTCCAAAATTTTAGGATAATGGGTTCAATACAAAATACTCTAGCTCTAAAATGGGTTAAAGACTTCTAGATATATCGAATGGGAAAGAAGATGGGATTGCAGATTGATTAAAGATACATTCTAGGAACCCTATAGAAGCAATATCCTCAATACAAATCTGGCAAGTGGACCATGGGGTGATCAAGTAAGATGGTCTTTCAACTCAATTGGCAAATACATAGTAAATTCGGGTTATTTTGTGGCTAACTTTCTAAATGATGAAAGGACAATAAGCCATAATAATAACATGAACAGTCAAGTTCTAAGTAAAGCTCAATGGAAAGAGATTTGGAAAGCAAAAATTGATAAAAAATTTAGAGTTTTATTTGGAAATGCTGCACTAACGCCTTAGCAGTCAAGGAAAACTTATACAAAAAAATTAGTTATGGAGGACTCTTGCCCAATATGCAATGGGGAATCAGAATCCTTAATGCACTATTTGTTCTTAGGTGGACATGGACAATTGACATGGTTTGGCAACATTCTACACTTTAGGCCAAACTAGGGTACAAACCCAATAACTTTCACCCAATGGCTAACTAATTGAATTGAAAAATGTAGCAAGGAAGGGGAGAGGAAAAATTTACTTTTGGGTTTCTCTTTCTTCTCTTGTGGAACATTTGGAACTCTAGAAATAAATTGGTTTTTGAAAATATTGATCCAAATCCAAATGTGTGCCTAATTGTGACTAACAGGATGTGGAAGGAGAGACTAAAGATTTCCCAAAAAAAAATGGCAAGGTTATTCCCAAGGACTTAAGGTAACCCTCTATCATTTTGGAATGCTCCTGATCAAAACCAGTTAAAGTTGAATGTAGATGGAAGTTTTTTGTGCCTAGGAAAGTTAGGTTTTGGTGCATTACTAAGAAATTCTCAAGGTCTAGTGATTTTGGTTGTGCCTAAGCCATTTTGGAGTTTGGAGATGATTGGAAAGTTGATTTCTTGGCTTATGTAAGCCTATTTTTTATTTGGCGAAATTTCATAAAGTACCCCTATGGCTTAGGAAATTGACAAACTCTACCCTTACTGTTGACATATTGTCTTAAAGTACCCCAAGTTTTCTGATATTTGATGTCATTAAATAGTATCAGAAAAATGAAATGTCAAATTTGCCCTCCACTATTCCTCGAAATATCAAAATAAAACCCATTTGATGAAAATTTTCAAGTTTGAGTGCAACTGCTCAACCCATTCCCATTTCCAATGGCTTTTTTTACTCACCAGACGACTGTATCACTAGATCTAAATGATCTAAAGGGTTTAGATCTATTGGGATTCAAACGATTAAAAGGAAAAAAAAGAGGGAAAAGAGAGACAAACAGAAATTTGCAAACAAGTATGAAGTTGGGAAACCTATATAAGATTTGTAAGGCTATGTTTGGTTTGAAGGAAAAGGTAGGGAAAGGAAGGGAAAGACGGGGAAACCTATACAATGTTTGTAAAGGTTTCCCTACCTTTCCCTGCATTTTCCTTCAAACCAAATATAGCTTAAATGTTTCCCTTCCTTTCCTTTTCCTACTTTTTCTTTCAAACCAAACAGCCTAAGGGTAGAGCTAGTTGATTGTCAAAAAACTTACGAGTACTTTAAGGCAATATATAGTATGTGTTTGGTTCTGTTTATGTTTATTGAATAAACGTTTGTATTTTATTTGCTGGTAAAACCGAGAAATGCAATAATTACAACCGTTTATGACAAATAGGCACCTACT
This sequence comes from Nelumbo nucifera, assembly GCF_000365185.1. Next base: position 191,879 of record NW_010729186.1, read on the forward strand.
AGCTCCACATCAGCGAAACAGTGAAAAAACGCCTAGTCGTTTGTGGAAGCTTTAAAAAATAACTTCCACAAACGGTTGGCATGCACAAAAACCAAAGTTGACTTTTTTTTTTCATTTTCAATGCATGTAGAAGAGCAATAGAGAAAATGCTGAAGTGGCGTCTATGTGGCACCGTCAATAAACGTTTACTGAATAAACATAAACAGAACCAAACACCCTCATAATAAGGGGAAAACTAATCAACTCCCTAAATCATAGGGGTACTTTATGAAATTTGCCCTTCCATTTTTTTTCCTTTTCATGTAAATGATGGCTTCTTCACAGCATTCATTTCTTAAGTTTATGTAAGGTTAAAAGCCCCTACATGAATACCCTCCTAAGTTCCAAATGAGTGAAGGGATGAAAGATCCATCATATGGATGGCTGAACCTTGCAGGAAGGTTGGGCGAAATTTCAAAAATTTCTCTCTCTCATATGGGAATCACATTCCCTATTTTAGAAAACTACATTTTCAAGGATCAATCTTGAAACAAACCGGACCAGATCTGAAACCAAAAGGGAAGAGAGGGATATACCTGATATGGAGTAATAGTAACTCCCAACGAAGGTGTTTACGCCCAAGGAGAAAACCAAAATCTGCTCCCACTGAAGATGACACAATGTGAGGTGAAGTAGAATCAACATGACGACTCTTCAGCAAGAATGTAGTGAAGGGCTGGTGAGCACAAATTCAGGTTGCCTCTTCTAGCAAGAAGCAATATCAAGACCAGTTCTTGATCACTTCCACAGGAGGAGATTGAACTGGTTAGGGGCAGCAAGAACAAGAAAAAGAGTAGAAGACAGGAGCAGTCAAATTTTGAGTTGTCTTCTCTCTTAATTCAGCAGACTATGAGTATATTTTGAGGTCCGCCCTACTCTCCTATTTATAGCCTTAAAGAGAGATTCTTCTAATCCCATTAGAGGTTTCCTAATCCAAATCTTATATTTGGATCTGGACTCTCTTTAAGAGATAAGGATAATCCTTTATCTGCAGATAAAGATCAGTCTTGAGTTTCCTGATCCAAATCTTTATTTGGATCTTGACTCTTTGAGTGGATAAGGATAATCCCTTATTCTATCAACTGATCCAAATCTCAGAACCACCCCTTATTTAATTAATCTTATTAAGCCAGTTCGAATGGGCTTTAGGCCCATTAAGTTTATGCGCTCACTTAACCACTTAACCTGCTGCCCAGTTGGCTATCCTTGTATGGCGTGGGACCCAAACATTGATCTACACATCATCCACATGGGTTCAGCCCATCCTTTGTTACGAGGCCTGGCAGAATTCACTGTAGAAGACAGTGAACCCCTGAGTCCATCACCTTATGAATCACCAAGGATTGTGGGCAGATAAAAGATTAGCCCATCAGGTATTTCCCTCAATGGTCTTACACTTAACATCTCAGCCCATAATGATCAAACACTGCCCGACAAGAGAGAACCTCTCCCTCGGCTGCAAGGTATAGTGCTGCACTCTCTACTCACATGGATTCCGGGAATTAAAACCTA
>NW_010729186.1:193649-213749 GCF_000365185.1 Nelumbo nucifera
TAAGGATCTCACTGATTGACATATCAAAGACAGCCCAATCCGGCACCTAGTGTAGTATCATAATCGAGTCTAGAGGTTAGGTGTAATATTCCAGTTTTGCCCATCTATCTCCAAGGTCCAAGGCATTATTGGAATTTTGGTCCGGTTCAGGGTTTCAAGAAAACCCACACTGCATGTACCTCAGGTCTCACCCTGGTAGCTGAGACAAACCACACCAACCAACTTGGCGGCACATCAGTGTCAGCCTTGACAGGATAAACCTCTCCAGATCTATCCAACGACTGTGAATATTCTAAACTAACATGAGTCTCATTGGATGTCAAGTTTAAAGGTATTACACAGAAACACACCATAATGACATAAATCAATTATATACATTTTAATTTACAATAAATGTCAAAATGTACATACATCTGATTGGAGCTAAAAGGCATAACAATAAGCACTTAGACCTTTAAGATTTTTCATAAAATATTTAACTTATATAATTTTCACGTGAGACCCACCCCACCCTGCACAGCCATAAACCGCTGCTTAAAATCCCTCCCAAAGTCCCAATCTACAACTCTCGGGCTCAACAATATCCATAGTTGTGCCGAAGCTTGACCTTTCATTCTTTGGTCCATTTACACGTGGGCCCATTTGTTCGTTCTGAAAACTTTCCTTTGAGGCCTAGGGCCCATTAGCATCTTCTAGAAACCCCAAGTGTAAAATCAACTTGGTTTTCTTCTCCTTCCTTTTGCATTTATTTATTTTTTAATTATTTTGTTTTCCATTCTTCTTTACAGACTCATTGGATTTGGAAGCAATTGCAGCGGAAGGCTCGTGGAAAAGTTGGTATTCCATCCATTTATTGTGCACTACTACTAGTCTAGTCTGAGAGATGTAGTCTCATTCCGCGTTTTCTTCATTCCAAACCTCTCCACCGAGGACTGTGCTGCTTCTGTCACGATTCTACAATCATTCCATCAAATTTGATTGTATCTCATGGTCATCTCTCACGTCACAGTTTGGATGTCTCCTTCCTTACGGGCACTACAATCATTCCATCAAATTCACCGGCCGGCCTGCAGTGCTGGTCAAGTCCCATGGGCTTTTTCTTTTCTTCCACCTATCAATCCAATGGGCCTTTTAGGGCTGCCTGAGTAAGGACGGGTTTGATATTTGGTAATTGGTGGGTCAAGATAGGGGGATACTGTTTCCGTGACCTGGCTGGCTGAGATAGTCGAATATTTTTATTATTTAGACCAAACCATATAACTCTGTCAATTATATTATAAAGTGATTAGCTCTTATCTCAGCAATTCTCTTCTTCTTCCATTCCTCCTTCTCTCTTCTTTTCTTTCTCCCTTACCCCTTCCATGTAGCTATGTGGCAGCCCTTTCTTCTTCACTAGAGTTCAATTCAACTCTCTCTCTCTCTCTCTCTCTCTCTCTCTCTCTCTCATGTTACCAATCGCTTAGCCAACCGGCTTAGCCTCCTCCTAAAATTTCTCCTAAACAATCTCTCCCATCTAAAATTCCTCCTAAAACACCTCTTAATTTATATTATAAAATATTATTGATATGAGAATTAATATGAGATTTATGTTTTATATTTTCAATAATTACTGATATTATTAAATATTATTTAGCAAATACCAACACCTAAACTATAATTTTAATTACTAAGAATTACTTGCTGAAAATTACTGATTTTGGTAATTTAATTTCAGAATTTTTTTAAAATTATTTATTTAAATCAATAATTACTAAAAAATTCACAATTAATTAAAATATTAATAAATACAAATTTAGTAATAAAAAATCATCAGTATTTTTTAGCAATAAGTAGTTATTGATATTTTCAGTAATTTTGATCAATTTATTAATATTTAATGATATTATCAAATAATAATTACAAAATTTCAGTAATTTTTAGTAGAAAGTTAATTCCAATAAATGTAAATTTATTTTTATATTTTCAGTAATTTTGATATTTACTTTAATTTTTGAGCAATAACTAGTGAAAGTTAAATTATAAAACTTCCATTTTTTCAAATAAATAATTTGAAAATTTTAATAATTTCCATAAGTATTGGATACTATATTTATAATTACCATAGTTAATGGAACTATATTTATGGGTTTGGGGGTGTTATGGTTTTAGGGGATGACCCCTAGGGTAGGAATGGCAATAAGTGGGTTCGAGGTGGGGATCATAGTTCCCATCCCGACCTCGAGTTTTAAATTAATCCCCGTCAAAAAGTTTAGCCTGCATCCCCAATCCTTGATGGAGAGGGGTTCCCCATTGGGGACTAAATGCTTGAATTTTTTAATAAAAGTTTGTTTTTAGAAAGGTATTTATTTAAAATAACGAAAAAATTAAAATGCAAATAATAGTTGAATATAATTTATATACACATTTAATATATATAATTGGGGTTGGGGCAGGGTGTGGACTTCACCCCCTCATCCCCAATTAGGTATTCCTATTAATTCCATTCCCACCTTGTCCTCGCTAAGGCAATCTCCATCCCCATCCTCGCTTGATCGGGGAGTCTGGGTACTTAGTAGTGAGGGAGAAAATTGCCATTCCTACCCCCGAGTTGTGTAGCTGCATAGAACAATAAGTTTTAAGTCCAATTCCAGGCATTGCACGGGGCCCGCTAGTAAGCGATTAGGTCCCACATCAGCAACCCTCTCCTTCTCCCATTCCCCCTTCTCTCTTCTCTCCTTAAACCTTTCTCCTTTCTCCTTTACCCCATCCTTGCTCTCTCATTCATTCTCTCTCTTTCCTCCCTTTTCTCAATCTAGACCTCCTATCTCTCTCTCTCTCTCTCTCTCTCTCATTTATCATTCCCAACTACCTCCTTAACCCACATCATTATCCTCTCGTTAGAGGTGTAAATTGGGTCGTGCCGCCCGTGGCCCGACACAACCCATACATAGCCGTGCCAGGCTTGGCGTTTCAGGTCCGTGGGCTAGGCCGACACGACCCATAATATGCATATAATATAATATATTATCATACTATTTTATTTGATTATTGTATATATAAACAATTGTATACATCAAAATTCATATAAAATAAAAATTCTAAGATTTTTTTTTCAATTTTTTAAATAAATAGCTTTGGCCCGATCCACGGCCCAGCCAGGCCTAAGTTTGGCCCACGGACCAACCCCTACCCGTGGCATGGCACAAGCCCGCGTGGGCTCAGGCCGTGGGTTGTGCCAGGAGGGAGGCATGCCTCGTGGGCTGGCCCAGCCGACCTGTTTTACACCTTTACCTCTCCTTGCTCCTTACAAATATCTAACATCAATCTTCAAAGGCAATCTTCTTATGATAACTATTCCATTTTCTAAGAACGAATGCATAGTGGGAATTCGGTTACCTTCTTTAAAAGGCATGCAAGATCTGGAATATTTGGTTTTTAATGAATAGATAGGAGTTCTATCGATAACTCAATTAATTATATTTTAATTTTAGTTGAACATAAAACCATCTAATTAAATTATAAAATCAGTTTGTTTAATTAAAATTTCCACTACAAAACTAATATTAAAAATTCACTTGCTTCTTGATAAAATTAATAAAAAAGGACAAAATAATACAAGTTAGTAACTTTTTTTAGTTTTAATGTTTATTTTCAATAAATTGTAACCACAGGATAATTAAAATGAAAAAATAATAAAAAATTATAATTAAGTACAAAAAATACTAAATATAAAAACAAAAATGAATAATTATAATAAAATTAATAAAATTTGTTTCTCTTAAAAAACATTAAAGAAAATAATTTTAAATTAAGTAGCCTTTCAAAATATAATTAATAAAAAGTAAAAAATAAAATTAATGGAATAACCTTGAGAATCAATAAACCTTAATTAAATTAAATTAATTAATTATTATTAGTTTCTTAATTACATTAATTAACTTAAGAAGTTTAGTTCACTTAGAAAATGATTATATAATTAAAAAGATTAACTAAATAATAAGATAATTATATAATTAGTTAACTAATTATAACTTAATTACTAAAGGTTATTTATTTAGTTAACCAATTAATTAATAACATAATAAATTAGTTAACTAATTATGTTAATATTGTAATAAGAAATATAGATAAGAATAATATAAACTACTAAAAATTATTTTACTATATTTTTATTAAGAAAGTTTTATTTAAAAATAGTTAATACAAATTAATACACGTTTATTAATAAAACAACAAAAAATTAAGAAAATTATTAATTAATAGAATGATCCTGAAAATTTGTTAATAGAATTTAAAAATTAACAAAATCATTAGTCTTAAACTTAATTATTATTAATTTAAAATCCCCTAATCCACTAAATAAAAATTTAGTAAAAGTCAAAACAATTTAATAAAAAGATATAAAAACTAAGGCCTCTTTTTGGTTTATGGGAATAGGGGTCTAGAATCGGAATCAGAATAGCCCATTCTGATTCCAATTGTTTGGTTTGGTGGAATTAGAATCCCATTCTCGTTCCTACTGGAATGGCATTCTCCCATTTGAGTGAATGTCCAATCCCTGCCCCTCCCTTGGGAATGAAATCCTATTCCTGTTGATTCCAATTTCCATTCCCATTCTTGTCTGAACCAAACATACTATGGGAATGAACCATTCCGATTCCGATTTTGACTGCAAACCAAATGGACCCTAATAAAATTAGTAATGTCACAAATGCTATTTCTTGAGGTGCAACTTGGGTGAGTTGGGTTGGGTTAAGTGCCAACCCAAGCCCAACCCTAAGTCTCAAACCTCGAGCTTAGGCTTGGCCCAACTCAAGGTTAAGATTGAGTATACCAACCCATGATTAACTTGAGATTAACCAAAATCTTGGGTTAGGCTTGGGCTTGGGTGTGTGTAGCCCAATATTTACGTAGAATAGATTGATGGCATGCAGATATGTATATCATAAAATGTTGGGCGGGCTCAAATTGGGTAATTTTGGGTCGGGCGATCCAAGGCCTCAATTCAAGACCAGCTTGAAGTTCAAACTCAATCCCAAACTATGCAAAAGCTTTGGTTGAGTTGGGTAGGGATTGGGGTTGGGCTCACCCGAGTTGCACCCCTATCTCCTTTTGCTTTAAATTCTTTTAACAAGGCCCATGCATCGCATGGGTCCCCGCTGGTACCAATAGATAGACCATGCCATTCGAATTGAGTAGCATCACCTGGGTCTACTCGATAACACATAGAGAAAATAACCAAACAATAGTCACCTTTTTTGGTTGTATTGACCAAAATTAACGAGTTCACTTCTACACCCCACAAATGCCCCACATGCACATTTCAGCGTGCATTAGGAACATCTCCCGTACTTGTTATTGGGAGATGTTCCCAATACATGGTTGGGATGTGCTGTGGGGTGCAGATGTGAATTCAAAAGTGACACTATAGTACACTAATTTTCTCCTTTAAACACATGGAAGAGAATAGATACATGAGTCCACATATGTGCCCCACATGCACATCTTAGTGTCCATTGGGAAATGTTGCCAATACATGGTTGGGATGTGCTATAGGGCACAGATGTGAATTACAGATACATGGAGTAAAAATGTCTTAATTTCTTATGGTGATTCAAGCACCCCTAGAGGTTCCTTTGGCAAATTTTAACTTTTATTAGGTAAATTACTAAAACCTCCCATGAAACATCCCCTGAAGTTTGATAATTGGAATTACCTCTCCGAAGTTTCTGGCACAGTTGTAAAAGTAGACCCCCTCTATTAAAATCCTCTAAAAAGAGGCTTGAAAATGTTGAAAATGAAGGTTGTGATGATACAATGTGAAAATCCAGGAACTCTTGTCAAGTTTGGACACGGGGCCCAAACTTCTTCAATAGCCCAAAGTGAAGGCTATTTTCTACCACAACTATAAATGCTAATAATCAAGAGATATTAAGAGAGAGTGTTATTGCTGAGAGGGAGAAATGTTCTCAGTTCAAGTGCACTCCTCAATATTGTGGGTTATATTTATAGACCCTACTATTGGGTTTGTTCTAATGGATAGGAACTACCCACAAATCTCTCTAAATAGTTGAGATTAGCCTCTGGGATGAGACACTTGTCCCTAGTTGTTGAGACATTTTCTCAACCAACAACTACTCTAGCGGACCAAGTTTAAAAGAGATAAGTCAAAACAAATTTTATTTTATAGGATAATAATAATAATAATAATAATAATAATAATAATAATAATAATAATAATAATAATTGAAAAGAGGTGTTGATTGTGTTGGTCCACATAGAACAAATACTCCATTGATCGTGTGGTTATTCCCGTTGGCCTATGGATAGTCCCATACGTCGAGGATGATATATATCGAGGGCCATAGGCCACTCGGTCCAACAGAAAATACCCATACAGTTACTTTTGATCAAAATATTTATTTTCTAAATTTTCTCTTCATATGAATTGCTACACAAAAATAGGTCAAAACCTTTTAAATCTCTTTTCTGAAATTGATTTATTTTTCAAATTTACTATCAATTGTTCAAGGCTAAAGCTACAACTTTAAATTCTTTTTTTTTTTCTTGTTGTTTATAAAGTTTATATTATTATTATTTTTTTCTGTAGAAACTAGCCTCAACAGTAATTGCATGGATATTTTAGATATTTTTGTGGCTTTTGTTAGATGATTCTAATAAAGGGGATCTACTTTACAATTGTATTTGAAAGATAAGGGGGATGATTGCAATTACCAAAAACTTTAATGGATGTTTCAGCAGTCATAAAGTTCAGGAAAGGTTTCAGCAATTTACCCTTCTTGTTAAGAGTGAAGACCACCTCGGTGCTCCGTGATTTCTGGACACCCCCATTGTCGTGTTCCTTGCAATCGAGAACAAGGAACTCACTGTTCTTACTTGTCACCAGACACCCACTCTCTCTATCCCCTTCTTGCAATCTGCTAATCCTAAATTCTTAATATTGTTGGGAGTTGGGACCCACAGCTTCTTTTTCGATTTCATTAAACTCTTCTCTTGCTGGTTGCTGCATCCTGCATGTATTACCACCTCTAAACTCTTTTTACTGTTTCACATTCAACCTTTATTATTTCTATTTCTATTTTTATTATACAAAATTAAAAGCAGGCCCATTAATCAGTCACCCTCACCCATTACTTTTTATACTTTCTTTTATGTATATATATATATATATATATATATATACTTTTTTTCTGTGAATTCTCCACTGAACCGTATTTCCTAGCCATGCAGAACCACAACCACTTAGGGAGATCCAAATTTCATCAAGAGAACATAGAAATTAATGGGTGTAGGAAGATCCAAATTCCACCCCTACAATTGGTTTGAATGATATATCGTTTATTAACAAGTCGTTCGCATTCAAGTTATTAACAAGTCATTATTGGGTTGGGTCACTGCTTGAATCGTCTCCCCTGTCAAACCAATATTCCACCCCAACTTTCTTTGCAAAATTCAATTCTGTTCTCTTCTTTCTCCAGAAAAAAAAAGGAACTGTTCACTTCTTGAGTCTGATATAGTGGGTTCAACTTTAACCCTAAAAGATTTATCTTTTCTAGTACAGTTGGTAATTTCTAATACTTAATTCTGATTCAGGGTTTTTCTTTTCAATATTATTGAGTTTTAATTTCATACCCTGTTCTGCAGCTACTGCATTATTTAATGATCAGTGGAACCGTTAAATCAGGGCGTGCCCTGCAGTTCCACTCACAACCATCTAAACTCGTGAATTATTGAAGACTTGAGCTTGGAATCGACGTTCTCTTTTTTGATTATTTTTTCATCCTTGTGTTCTCGAGGGATCCAACCCAAACTTTTGAATGAGTTGGGCTATGATTTTTGGACTAAAGATGGGCCTGACCACCCCATGTCAGACTGTAACTAATGAATAGAAACCTCAGGTAGCCCAACCCTACCTGAGATATTTTTTTATTAGGCCCAACTGAACTAGCCCTGGCCCCCGATTACAGCCCATTCGAGTATGGAGTACATATATACATGGGAATGGGAAAATTTTGGTCGACCCGTCGACCTCCTTTGAACACGTGGCATAGGGGTTTATAAATTATACATAGAGGAACTCTGTTATAATTTTGATGAATATGCGATTGATGTAGTCATGATGTTACCTTTTTGGTGAAACAGTGGATTTCCATGATTCCTCCTTTTTAAAGTGGATGAATGAATGGTGAATGGAGTAATAGAGTAGGGCAGACCGAAAAGGATTTGTTGTTTTTAAGCATATACTCTCTGTGCCATCATGACCTGGATGGAGATCACGCATGGCGTGACCATCAATTTCCCACATATCTTTACAATCATATGATGGGTTTTAATAGAAACAATTGATGTCCGTCTTCATCTTCATCATATTTGATTTATGTTACATTGCACATGCAGCCCAGATTGTATAGAAGAATTCGAGATTTTATACCACCATTGTTCTTTTAAGGGTTAGGTTTTTATGTTATCTTTTTAATTTGTTTTTAGTTTTAGGGACAGTAAATAATCATCAAAAGATATATTGTAAAGGAGGAGACACATTATGCTCGACATCCACAATATTAATTTGAATCACGGATGGGTGCAGTGTTCGTGATTGCTTATTACTGGTAATGAGAGTCTACGTACTGATGCAATGCACTGGGTTAGTTTTAAATTATGGATACAGAAATTATATTATCAAGAATAAATACAATTAATATATAGAAGATGCTCTTATTTCCTTTCCTTTTTTTTTTCCATAAATCTAGTTTTGTGAAAATACAAGATATTTCGTATGTCCATTAAATATCCTTTCCTTGATGGGGACGATTCCCTCATCTATTTCGTAGATGTAACATCTTATGAAGAAAATTTATGAGATTGGGTTTCTTTAATTTAGGGGGGCGTTCTACGACATGAATGCTTTGTTTTTATTTGTTTACATCAGTAAAAAATAAAAACATGTTTTTGAACTCTACTCTTGTTTTCAAAGGAAAAAAAAAAGTTGGTTTTGTTTTAAAAAATAACACATTTTTGAAACCAATAGAATATTGGTTTTTAAAATAAAAACAAATTTTCTAGTATAGAAATTATATGATTTATGGAAAATAGTGTTGAATAATAAGATACATGTTTTTGAAACCGGATTCAATAACATGTTTTTGATTTCAGTTTTGAAAACAAAAAAATATACATACACAACCAAGAACATGTGTTTTTTTTTGGGTTTTTGTTTTAAGAAACAATATATTTTTAAGTGAAATAGTTTTGATTTGTTTTTGGAACCAGCAACAAGAAAAGCAATTCATGTTGTAAGAATGCCCCTTAGGGGGCGTTCTTTTTTGGGTTTTGAGAGGGGGAAAAATCCCATTGGCCAAGAAACCCATTTTCTTTTTTCAAATTTATGTGGGAACCAGGGAAATTTCCTAGGTATCCATCTCCTAGGTGGGTAAATAACTTTCCCACCTAGAGGGAAAGTCACTAACACTTGAATGGGACAAAAATAATCCTTTTAATAATGAATTTTTATAGATAAAATGGCCATTGCCTTATTTACATGGGAAATAAAAGAACATGGGTAAATGCACTTACCCGGGTAAGTCTTTCCCATTACTTTAGTAAGTAACTTACCTAAAAGTGAATTGGGCCTTAGTTTTTTTTCGAAAGAAAGAATTGCTCCCTTAGTCTTTCCCATTACTTTGGTTGTTAAGATCAGTTATCCTACTAAATTTGCTTCCCAGTGTTTGGTTGCTTAGAAAATTTTGTAGAATGGTTGGATTCCACTTTGACAAATCCATGCAATCTCCGATTTCACAACATAAGACTTGCTTTTGGAATGATATGACACAATAATATTTGAACGTTGCCATGTGTCGTGCTTACATGGCTCTTATATTTGCAACCAAGTATCTAAATAGCACCTATATTTGTCCTAGTAGCAAGTTCACTTTGACCAACACATTGACACTTGTGACACCATGCACAGACCAACATGACCCATTCTATTCTATCCTCACTTGGAATGGGTATCACAAATTAAAATCATGAATGCCTTTTAATAAAGAAAACACCCATAAATCCCTCTGTTTTGCAGAAATCAATACAGCCCGGCCTGCTTACATTTTGCAGAAATCAACACCCATGAATCCTTCTGTTTTGCAGAATCCCTGTTTGATGGATAGTTCAGTTTACCCACAAAAACAGAAAGACAATAGTTAAGATGTGGCCTGTGGGTTAATGGGTTTGGTCCCAAGTCTTTCATACAAGAATTTAAAGAAATGCACATTTATATTTCAAAAAATCGAAGCCAACATATGCACTTAAATATTTCTTTAGCCCTGTTGCGTAGATACAAATGCATATAAATTTGTAGATACAAATGCATATTTCTTTAGCCCTATGGATTAATGTATAGATTGATTGGATTTATTTCTCTGAAATTTAAGAAAATTGACAAGGCAAATTAGCACATATAAATGCATATAAATTTCAAGTAAAACTGGAATATTATAGTTAGGAAACAAGCATATGGCAAATCAAAAGATCACTAAAATAAGCACAAGTAATCAACTGCAAATTAGCTTTTTAAATTCAAGGGAGTAAAATAATTAAGACAAAATAGAACAAGAAAATAATAAATTCCGGGTTTATTAGCTTTTCAATTTCAAACGAATAAGAACTTAATCATGTCAATGAATGAAGAAACCTTGGTAGACCTATTGAAGGTGTTTATTAACTTTAAAAAGCAGAGTTTGCAGATCTAAGAAAAATAGTCTAAAAACATCCAAAAATAGGCTACTTTAGCAGATCTAGCACAGGGTTTTAGATCTGAAAAAATGCAAAAATTTTATATCTGCAACAACAAGCTAGGACAATGGAAAAAACGACAGCATAATCCAGGCTTACCTTCATCGGAGATGAGGAAGACGAAAGTTGGCTGTTGTGCTTGTGAATCTCATCTGGTGGAGAAAACGAAATGATGTCCAAACTAGGGAAAAGTACAAACAATGGGACCAAGTGTTAAACATAGGATAGAATAATGCCGCCCTCGACATACATTTGCCGGAGATGATGGCGATGGGTTGTGACCATTGGAAGGCTGGAGCTCGGAGATGACGACGGAAACGATGGGGTTGTGACCGTTGGAAGGCTGGAGCTCGGTTAAGACGATGGAGACCTACATTGACAATATTTTGCACATGCTTCTCGGTATTTTTGTTTCTCGGTGGGGTGGGGTTGCACCTATTTGGTGAGACCCCAGATCCCTAAGTTTGTGATATCGTTTCTAGTCGCATCTCGGTATTTTCCTTTTCTCGTCGTAGTCGCGGCAATCAAACAGACTGTTAGTGAATGAATGGACTAGATTTCATTATTATTATTTTTTCGCTACTAAGAGATGTTCAATTTTTCATGCTCTCATGCTTTTAATAAGTATACTGAAATTGATTTAAAAAGTTAAGTAAAAAAATATAATGCACATTGTGGGTAAAGTAAAAAGTATTAAAATTGATTAACAAGCAAGGATCAGAGTCTCAACTACATGTAAAACTTAACAACCTCTTGTATTGCTCAAGGCATTGTTAATAAATATCCTTATATTTTCTTTTACATTTCCCATTGAAATATATATTAATCTATAACCAATTTTATGGTAGGTTGAGATTGATTTGATATTCCATATATTGCATTTTATCAAGCATGTATATTGATGACTAATGGCAAATCCCAGTCCTAGGAAAAATGAGGTAGATCCTACTCTTTGTCCACCAAATTATGTATCTTGTGTATAGCTTTCAGTTTATTTTAGATAGAAATTTGCTAGATTAGGAGGCCTTCTATAATAAGAATGTTTTGGAATTGCTTCATCAGCATAAAAACAAAAACATGTTCTTGAGTTCTTGAACTTTGTTTTTGTTTTCAAAGAAAAAAAAAAAACAAGTGTGTTTCAAAAAGCAATATACCATCAAAGTTATGGATTTCTATAACAAAAACAAATTTTCTAGTATTGAAGCCATATGATTTATTTAATAATCAGAGGAAAACATGCTTTTAATCAAACCAGAAATTCAAGAATATATTTTTGGTTTTAGTTATAAAAAAAAAAGAAATGTATAAAGAAGAATATGTTTTTTGTGCTTTTTGTTTTGAGAAACAATCTATTTTGAAACCAAATGATTTTGTTATCAGAAGAAAAACAATTCACCTTGTATAACAGGTCCTGAATGTATAAATAGCTAGATTTCCTTGTTGTTCTTCTTCATTAAATAGGACATATATCTATTATTACAAGAAACAAAATATACAGCTTTTGTAATAGGTTTGCCTGTTGCATGCATGAGTGTTTGATTGATGGCAATGGACATTCAACAATGAATCTAGCTAATGAAGAAATATCCGTTAAAAATTATAACGACATGACATCATATTCTATACAATACAATATATGAAGTAATGATGGATGTATTGTTGGTGGTTGGATACTACTGGTATTGGGAATCTCATGCAATGCACATGATTCAATTAAACATCAAAGCCAAGTAGCCAACATCTATCTTTTTTTTTTTTTTTGTCAAGAAACCGATAAATACAGAGTAGTGGACAATTTGAAGTATCTTTCCTTTTATAATTGTATAGATTGGTCTCGTGTTCATGTATATATCATGTAAAACAGTAACCCCATTAATTGCTTTTTAATGGACTTGGATACAAACAATTTTGCTGCATGGGTCGAAATATATATATGGGAGGCTGATTTATTAATTTCTATAAACCATTAATTGTCTATATATGGATGGATCTTTCAGAGTTCCACAGCCATTGTTTATTTGTGCCGTTTTTTGGAAAAGTGCAAAATATGTCTGTCTGGCTTCAATTTGAAGACACCAGCTTTCTCTCTTGCTAATTAATTTGCTATTGTAACACAGATACATAATATAATTTATGGCAACTTGACACCAGATGATAGAGTTAAATTCCATTAATTTAATTCTAATCTCACCCCTTTTTTGGGAAGTAGCAAAAGGAGATGATCCATCCCATCTAATTAAAAGCCGACTGACATGGTAGATGGACCTTTTTACCTTATTTGTAGATATGAAATCATGTAATAACTGGCTCAGTTAAAGCAAACAACTTGGGAAGACAGGTGACCGTGTGATTTTATGTCACAATCCCTCTCTTAATTAATTTCTTCTGTTTTTATTTGGTGACTGATCATGTGGTGTCTTATGTGAGTGGTGCCATGAATTTTTCCATTTATATATAAACAATAATTTGATTTGTTTGGATAAGATATGCTTAATTTATTGCTTTTATGGAAAGGTTTACAATATAATCTCTCTGATTAATCACAACATAATGACTACATAATCAAACAGAAATCATGTGAGTATATATCCTGTTCCTGTAACAAATAGGGAGATTAGATCCTCTTTGTCTGATACTGTTCAATTGTCTCCCTCCATCTGTCTTGTTTCTATGCAGACACTAATGAGCTAGTTGCAGAATTATGTGAAAGTATCTCTCCTCAATTTCAGGGTTTCTTTTTTTCTTTACTTGCATTTTCGATAATGTAGGTATGGGAAAGATGATGAATAATATGTCAAGGAGAAAAGCAGAGAGAGGAGGTGGGGGATGAGAGAGAGAGAGATGGCCAAAGTTGCACAGCTAAGGCTGAATGAAAAAAAAAACTAGACAGGGCAGAAAGCACATGTGGGTAGGTGGATGCTGACACAGGCCAAACATATGGGACAGTGGGCATGCACACAGAAGGGGGCTTGTATCTTTTGGTCAAGTGCCCCCCCCCCCTCCCCTCACAAACCACAAACGAACAAGGGAGTGAGGTGTACCATTTGAGATTGTAAAGCCTCAAAGTTAGACATGTAGGCCCCTCTGAGCATCTGTGGAAGGCGACATGTCTTTTGTAATCCAAACACCTGATGACGACGACAAGCCTTTGCTTGGCTACAGCAGTACATCAGGTAGGGACAGTGTGTAATCTGCAATGGGCATTTGGATACCACCCTCCTCTCATCTCTACATCTACATCCAAGTCTCCAACCTCAACCTAACTTATTAATAATAAACCAACTCAACAATAATATCAACATCTATACACACACAGATCCTTATTGCCTTATTGGGGTTTGAAGCCAATATTAGCATCAACCATCAACCATCAACCATCCCTTGTGAAACCAACTACTTCTCTCCTAAAAAGATTCTTCATGCAAGCACTCCCCACTCGATCCCCACTCCCAGTGGGTACAGTCAGCCGCAATAGGTGGGCGAATCTATTAGATTACATATGGAGTTGATCTCTCTCTCTGGCCAATCTGAAATCATATATATATATATATATATATAAATGTAAATGTAAACAAAATAACAAAATCACTACTTATAATGAATGATTCTGATAGAATAATAGGGTAGAATAGATTGGGAGGATATGGCCGAATCTAGACTTGTTTTTAATTTAATAACAACCATATGCTTATACCATACTGACTCGTGTTGTTATCATGTGGAGGGGTTGGTAGTCATTGTAGCCACAATTCATTGAGCTCTCCGCTCTCCACTCTCCAGGTCCACCCAGCGATGGTGTAAACGGGTCGAATTCGAATCTAATCACATAATATTTGAATTCGAATTCAATTAAGAAATTTGATATCTAAATTTGATTTGACATTGATGGATATTGAAAATTTATATTTAAATTTGAATCTGATTAAATATTTGAATATTAGATTTAATCAATTAATTATTTTAGATAATTAATAAATACATAAAACAAGTATTTTATTTATATAATATATATATATATATATATATATATATATAAATTATTTATATAATTTAATTATTATATATAAATTATATAAAATATTTAAATATTTTATATATTATATGATGTAGCATGATCCGATCACTCCTATCTGGCACTCACGTGGTTCCTGAAAGGTACCTGAGATGAGGAAGAAGAAGAATTCCCGGGGAGTTTACCCGGTGGGGATACTCCGATGCTTAAGTTAGTACTATGTAGAAGAAGCAAGAAGGAGATGAAGGCTAAGAGTGCAGATAGCGCGTTCTCACTATACTTTTGAGATTAGAGGTCTCAAGAAGAAATTTCTCTTCTGCCCTGAGGGCTTTTATAGGGACATTTACGTCAGGTCGGGCATAACTGCCACTGGGCTCCTGNAAGAAGAAATTTCTCTTCTGCCCTGAGGGCTTTTATAGGGACATTTACGTCAGGTCGGGCATAACTGCCACTGGGCTCCTGCCACAGCCGTTACCTGCCAGGGCTGCACAGGTAGTCGTTGTGGCGTACATCTCGCCCGGGTGAATGACACGTCTCCGGAGTGACAGGCACGCCCTTGCCTGCTGTGAGATGTGGATGCAGACTGTCGAAAGGACTGGGACTACACCGTCAGTAAGGGATATGGCGCAGTCTGACCGGTACGGTCTATCAGTCGGAAGCTTCGTGGGGAGTGCTCGTGCGGTTCATTCGCGAGCTATTCTGTAGTGAACTTGGAACACTCCAGGGTTACCCTTAGTGGGATTGGCCCTGGGGATGGCTCGTCTGCTTGGGAGCTCGGACGAGCTAATGACCTTAGCTCACGAGCTAAAATTGCCTCGGAGTATCTCTTCAAAGGTAGGTTGGGGGGCCCAGGGTTCGCCTCGTGGCGAACCCCTTTCACGAGCTACAATGTAGCGAGCTGTTTTGTAGACCCGTCACTTAGTCGTACCAGACTACGGCGCTGAGCTGCCGCTCGTGCTGAGTCAGTGCCCATGTGTCACCGTTTCATAGGTTGGGTCAAATCATCCTCCATCAATTGCCCCCCACTCCTCGGGCTAAGAGCATTGCCTTAGCGTGGGGAGTTTATGAAGCACGATTGACTGATTTGACCAAAATTCAAACTTGATTGACTGCCCACATTAAATGCATTTGCGGGAATCAAGAGATTTTCTGACTTTCCTATCCTTTTGGATTCCAAAAATGTACTGAGGTGGCTTTTAACTCTGAATGTTGTGCGGCCGCGATTACCTTAATTACGGAAGACGCCGCCAATCACCTTCGGTTTTCAGGAGGCATGCGGTCAGGGCGCCCGCAGGCCGTTGGATTTGCCTTGATCCGGACTGTCAACTTGGAAGGGTGGAGACTATAAATAGGGGGGCCCCTTGGGCCTCACATTCTCCCACACCATCTTGCTGTGTTCGGATTCTGAGGTCGCGCACTTTATCTAGTCTACCCGAATTCCTCAATTTGCTTCGCTCCGTCTCTTCTGGTGAGTCTCAATCGCTGTCAGCCATGTCTGGGTACCCATGCCACACTTACCATAGGGGCGATAGCCAGGACGACGATGCTCTCTGGAGCTCGGGGGGAGCCTGGGAGTAGATCCCGGAGGCTCGGGAGGCCTTCGGCGACATAGCATCTACTTCTAGGGGGAGGGAGCCTGACACCTTTGGCCCTTCCTTGATGACAGCGGAGAGACTCAGATCTCTAATCCGCTACTTTCGCCTCCCTGGGGACCTGGTTTACAGCCTCCCTACTGACAACTTCCCTTGGGAGCATGGTCCCAATGACCTTCCAGGAACAACTCGAGGCTGGCTTGCGTCTCCCCCTACACCCCTTGATAGTGGAGGTGTTAAATCACTTTAACGTCACCATTGACCAGCTTCATCCCAACGTCATTCGAAACATGGTTGGGACTATATCTTTGTGTTATGAGTATTGTCTTCCTCTGGACCTCGATATTTTTGTCTCTATCCTCTGTATAAAAAATACTGCTCCTGGGGTTCCTCCGGAGAGGCACTTTTACTACATCTCTCCCCGTTGCGGCTATAAGCTCTTATACGAGCTACCGAACAAGATTCCCGCTTGGAAGCAGGATTACTTTGTGGTCCGTAACCCTGAGGGGTGGCCCTTCCCAATTGCTTGGAGGGGTGCCATCCAGGACCCCGGGGCCGAGCTGGATCCCGAAGTTCAGAAAACGATGCTGTCCTGGGCATCGGTAGGCTTCCTTTGCTCGGACTACTTGGCCAAGGAGAAGCTCGTGCAGGCCAGCCTGAGCCCGGGTAGGTTGTTTTTTTAGGTCATGTGGTTTCTGTAACGACGTGGTACTCGCATTCGCATGCATGTATTTCATTCTTGTCGGACTAACACTGATGCCCTTCTTGACAGCCATCATGTCCAGTGCCGATTTGTGCCGCCTTCTCTCGAGCAGCCAGAGGCGCCATGCGAAGAGGACGTGCCCCGACCGGACTCCCCCCTCAGGAGGTACTGAGTTCGGGTCTGTCGAGCTGATTTTATCCTCCCCTCCGCCCGAGATTCCGTCATCCCCACCCGAGGGAACTAGTGGGGTTGACTTCGGAGGGGACGAGCTCCCTCAGCAGGGGGAGGCTCCCTGTAACCCCCTCCAGCCACGCCCTTACCCCCGGTTCTCAGTGGGAAAATGGGAAGGGGTGAACGATTACCTCGTGGCTCGCCAGAGGAGCCGGAAGGCGATTACTAACGATGAGGTCGCTTAGTGGGGGAATATGGAGCCCGGGGACCTCGCCGCGTTCGCCTCTGCCCACTGCATGGTGGTAAGTGACTCATTTCCCTTTTCTTCTCTCGTTTTGCTCCTCTTTGCTGTCCTCTGATCTTCTCTTCTGTCGGTAGGTGAATTCCGCCATTCATGCCATGGCTCTCCAGACGCGCGTCCATCGTGTCAACGCCCTCGACCAGTGGGCTGCTAACAAGAAGCTCCAGGGCGAGCTCGACCGGATCCAGGGCGAGCTCCATCACACTCGCAAAGGGAGCGAGTCTCAAGAGCTGCTCGTCCATGACCAGGAGGCTCAAATCGCCTGGCTTTCTGAAGAGAGTGCGCGTTACTGGGAGGAATCGTCGAGGATGGCGGCGGAGAGGGAGCTCCTCAGGCAGTAGGTGCGGGACTTGGAGTCCACTCTTCTAAATCGGACTCGAAACTTTGATCAGATGGTGGAGGCTAAACGAGAGAAAGCGGTCTGGGATTTTAACGACTCCCAGGAATTCCACGACCTCCACGCGGAATATGGTTCGGGTTCGTACCGCTCTGGGTTTAAGCTTTGCCGGTGGCTGGTTCGGAAGAAGTTCTCCGGACTCAACATCGACGGCATCACTATGAAGGGTCTGTCTCTTGAGACGGCGGACCAAGCGGAGGAAGAGGAGCCTGACTCCCCAGAGGATGAGGAGGCGGATCACTGAGGCGGTGTTTCTCTGGACTTCTGGTGGCTTCCGGGTGCAGTAAACCCGGTCTTTCACAAGTCTTTGGTTGGGCGGTTGTGCCCTGTGATAGTCAGACTTTCCCGAGCTGTTTAGCTCGGTTATTGCATTGTTATTTTTCTCTTTCTCTTTTTCTTTGAAATGATAATGAAAGTTCTTCCTTTCTTCTTCCAAGTATGATGGGCTCTTTGTATCTTTGCTAAGGCGATCTCGATACCCAAGCTATTAGAGCTATATACCCGAAGTAAGGCATCTCTATGGTGCACGACAAATCGATTACCACGTGTGCCCGAACTATGTGCTCGTTGGTTATTCTTTAGTTCGATCATCGTACTAGAATAAGCTATGCTTGGTGGGGTTTAAGCCCGAGCTGTTTACACTCCTCTCTTGAAGTTCGCCCATGTCATGAAGACAACTGGGTCTGATTGCGCCGAGATCGTGTTAGCTCAGCATTTTGGCCCTTAGGCTCTGGAAGTGATTTATAGTTCACTTTTGAAGATCATTCGTGCCTCAAAGGCGACCGGGTCTTATTGCACTGAGATCGTGTTAGCTCGGCATTTTGGCCCTTAGGCTATGGGAGTGGCTCGTGGCCTACTCAGTTGTTACAAATAGTATTGTCTTAAGTTGACAATATTTCATGCCCGAGGTACTTGCTTCCCTTCGAGGGTCTCGAGCTCATACGTTCCTTCCCCGAGTACTCATTTCACTCGGTAAGGTCCTTCCTAGTTAGACCCAAGCTTGCCAGCGCCGGGCTCAGGTACCGTATCCTTTCGAAGAACCAGGTCGCCGACGCGGAGGTTCCGCTTCTTGACCCTGGCGTTATAGTACCAAGCTACTCCCTACTAGTAGGCTGCAGTCCTGATATACGCGAGGTCCCTTACTTCTTCTAGTATCTCGAGGTTGGTATGGAGCTCGTCTTCATTCGTCTGATCACTGTATGCTTCTAGCTGCAGCGTAGGTACCTCGATCTCTGTGGGGATCACTACTTCGGTGCCGTAGGTAAGATTGAAGGGTGTTTCTCCCGTGGCGGTCTTCTTTGTGGTCCGGTAAGCCCATACATAGGATGCTAGGTAACTCATCTGCCCACAACCCTTTAGCCCGGTCCAGCCGTGCTTTCAGTCCGCGGAGGATGGCTTTGTTCGTGACTTCTGCCTGACCGTTTGCTTGAGGGTGCACGACTGAAGTAAAATTCTGTCGGATTCCCATGTCTCGGCACCAGTCTTGGAATTTGATGTCCTCGAACTGCTTGCCATTGTCGGAAATCAATACCCGAGGTAATCCGAAGCGGCACACGATGTTCTTCCAAAAGAAGTTTTGAACATTTCGGGTTGTGATCGTTACGAGGGGTTCGACTTCTACCCACTTGATAAAGTAGTCCACTGCTACTACTAAGAACTTCCTTCCACCCGTTGCTGGCGGGAATGGTCCGAGTAGATCGATGCCCCACTGTGCAAAGGGCCACGGGCTGGTGAGATACTTGAGATCGGCAGCAGGTCGGTGGTGAATAATGGCGTGCTTCTGGCATTTGTCGCATTTTTTAACAAGCTCAATGGCGTCTGCCTTCATTGTTGACCAATAATACCCTTGTCGAAGTGCCTTCTGGGCGAGGGCCCTGCCCCCCAAGTGTTTACCGCACAATCCCTCATGAGTGTCGCGGAGTACGAGCTCAGCTTCGGTAGGCCGCAAGCAACGCAGATAGGGGAGTGTATAAGATCTCCGGTATAGCCGTTCGTCTATCATGACATATTTGGCTATTTGGCGCTGCACCCTTCTGGCTACATTGCGATCTGCAGGGAGGGTCCCGTGTAGCAAGAAGCTCACGAGCGGGTCAATCCAGCTCGGCTCTGCTTGAACGACGGGTGCGACCTCCTCTG
>NW_010729186.1:221865-276215 GCF_000365185.1 Nelumbo nucifera
ATTAAGGGGATGTTTGGAACCGTGGCCATTTTTCAAAAAAATGGTGCCACGTTGGATCCACATAGGCGTTTCAACAAACGCCCATGTATCTCATTGTTTGGTTAAGTCAATTATTAAAAAATCAGGCATGCCTTGAAAATCGGGACCCTGCCGATGCATCAATGAACCGTTTCCCCCAACGGTTGACTGATGTGTATCCTATGTGGTGTTTACCTATCAGCACAAACATGAAAAACGGTGATGAAAATCACCTTACCAAATATCATAGTGTTGCTCGCTGCCTATGTGGCAGAAACGCTTTTTTGTGAAAAATAGGTCTTGGAAGCATGGGCGTTTTTTCTTGAAAATCAGTCCCAAAAAGTGCTCACGCTTCCAAACACCATGTAACTTTGGATTGGGCCAAAAGTTGATAGTGAACTTAGATTGTACTAAATAGGGATCATTGCTCTGGGCCTCATTCTCTTAATTCTTGCTCATTCTAGGCAAGAATGGGCAAGAATGAATAACATTAGAATGTTTGTTTACAAAATTCTTGCTAAGGGACACATTCTTTTTAGAATGAAAAATCAGCCCCATAACACAAAAATTGATTAGCTTTCAGCATGAAAAATAATCATGCCCTATCTTGCTCATTTCATTCTTTAAGGAAACTCTACCTATAAAACTGTTGTCATGTATGCTTACTTTTGCGGAACCATTTTTACAAAAGTATTTTTATGAAAGTACTTTTACAAAAGTATTTTTGTGAAAGTACTTTTATGAAAGCAATTTTATGGAAGTACTTTTATGAAAGCACTTTTACGAAAGCACTTTTATGAAAGTACTTTTACAAAAGCACTTTTAGAAAATATTTTTATAAAAGTAGTTTTACGAAAGTGCTTTTATAAAAGCACTTTTATGGAAGTACTTTACAAAAGTACTTTTATGAAAGTACTTTTATAAAAGTATTTTTAAGAAGGCACTTTTACAAAAGTATTTTTATGAAAGCACTTTTACCCAAATACAAAAACACTTTTATAAAAGCACTTTTATGAAAGTACTTTTATAAAAGCATTTTTACGAAAGTACTTTCATAAAGCACTTTTGCAAAAGCAATTTTATAAAACATTTATGCCAATTAGTAACCATTGACTAATGGAGACCTAGGTTTGTGGTTTGTGAATACCGACACTTTTTTTTTTCTAAAGAATGAAAATGAACAACATAGGACACTTGTTAGTCTGAAAAGAATTCACTTTTTAAAAAAAAAATATTTGATTCATAGCAATATTTTCCCATTCTACCTATTTTTATCCATTCTTTTTTTTATTTTAGAATTTCAAAATGAGAATTGGACCAAACATAGACTAATGCTCTTCCACTTCTTGCAACAAGGATGATCTAAAACAATAGAACACCAATGAACACTTAGTATCAGATGGGTCTGGTTCCTTTCCACGTCTACAATCCAAACCTTTGATACAAGGCATCGTGTCCATAATAAAAAAAGCCCAAATGCTCAATTCGAGAATAAATGTTTAAATTTCGTGGACGCTTGACATGGGCCGAAACCACTAGTTAAGTTCCACATGGATTGATATGGAAATGGATCCAACATGTCTAGTTCAGACCTGGTCCATAATCCATTTCATGGCTTGGGCTTGGGGGTCTACCAGGTGGCAAGTGGCAACACGCATGTAACGTAGCGGCTAGTGCATGTGATGTGTGCATCAAATTGAGATTAAACTAGTGCGCCGTACTTCAATATATGAGCTTCACATGGGATAACAATTTTTTATCAATAAATAATAATAATAATATTAAGTAAGTGAGACTAGAGAAGCCCCGCACCGTCCTGACAGAAGTGAGAGCCCGGCATGTGAAGTCCACAGTCAAGGCCCAGCCCTCTAGATTCAAAATTTCGGAATATCGCAACATTTTTCTTTTTTTTTAATTTATGTTTTCACGAGAGAAAGGATATCAAAGCAAGAAATAAACGGCGCATTTTTTTTTGTTTTTATTATATTTTCTATGACAAACATAAATGTGGAATAAATAACAATAATAATGAGACCTAAAAAATAATTATAATAATAAAAAAAAAGAAAATGAACAGTTGGATACCATTATTATCAAAGTACGAGAGGTAATAGATGGGTCGTTTTCTACTTCTAATATGCAAGGGTAGTTTCGTAATTTTGGAGTCGACTGATGAGGGGGTATTTTTATACGTGAGTCTACGTTCAGGGGAACAGCAAAGCTGGTGTGTCAGACTTGGCGTGCATTACGGTGGAGAGAGAGAGAGGGGAGTCTCAAAGTCTCATAGTCTCGACTCTCGACTGAACAAAGAAGCCATTCTATTCTGTTCTGAGAACTGAAAGGAAAAAAAGTAAATTTTATTTATATTTCTTTAAAAAAAGTATATATATTTTTTCAAATACAAGGAATATCAATGTCTTTTGATCTTTTCCCTTTTTTAATTAAAAAGTAATGTGTTTAAGAGAGAGGCATCGGTGGTGCTGATTCTAATGAGACTGTGAGAACATTCTCAGCTTGGCTTTTTGTGTATAGTTTGTGTTGCTGCTGGGTTGGAAGGCAAAATGAGAACAACTGTTAATGGGTGATTTTAGCGTTGGATCGGAACTCGGAAGGGTTGGTTTCTTTAACTCATTCACTGTGTTGACTGTTGAGTGCAGTGGTGGTTTTGCTCTGCCAGGTGCAATGCTGATACAGGAAGTACAAGATTATTGAGCCCACTAATATTAACTCTAAAGAAGATCGACTTCGGTACAGTTGGGAGGTGGAGAAGTTTCGTTGGGTTTTACTTATCATCTTGGTAGGCTTATCCTTCTCTCTGTCTTGTTCTTTTTTGTTTATCTTGACTAGTTATTGGTTTGGTTTCGTTGTTCTTGTCGTCTGAGCCAGCTTTGTGTTCATTTTTTCTTTTTTCTAATTTTCATCTGGGAGTAATTAAGGTGGTCTTTTTCTCTGATCTCTCTCTCCTTTAAAACAAGTTGACATGGAGCTGGTTTTATAGGTTACCTTCTCTAATGATCACCACAAGTGGGCTTTTAGTGTATTAATTGATCCCAAATATTTATTTGTTTTATGGGTGGTGGCCTTCTGTTGCATCTCTAATTTGATGTCCGGGGGGTTGTGGCAAAATTTCAGCCCCATGTTCAGTTATTTCAAGTTTGCAAGGATTTAATTGGTACTGTTGTTCTCTGTTTAAATAATGTAGTTTCTTTTTCTACCGGCTTTGGGTCTTTTTCCCTCTCATTTTATTGCTTATATTTTGTGAAAAAAAGAGATTGTTGTTGTCTTCCGTTTCGGTGGTTTCTTCAACTGATACCGAGATGCTGTTTTCTGTTGTAGCTTGTAGGTTCTCAACGGAGGAACAACGGTGAAAGAAAAATTAAGAAGGAATGTGGATTGTATTCTAGGGTCTGGAGCTCGAAAAACTGCAGATGAGAAGAAGTCTTGGTGATACTGGATCTTTTCCTGTTGATACATTAAAGTGGAGGCTTAATAAACAATAAAAGGAGAACCATAAACAAATGAGGAAGGGGCGGTGGTGTCAGGTTTGTGCTTGTGGGTGTCTCTGGTCTGAGAATTATTTAGTGTTGAGAGCCTGTTGGCAGTGTCTCCTGGGCTGACCGTTTGCGCCCGGGGTCCGTGGGCTCTGCCGTCGACAGAGGAAACAAGCTCTTCTTTGGGTCTTTTGCCATTGAAGAGAAATCCGTCTTAAAAAATTACATACCTCGTTTACTCTTCCTCTCTGTCATTTTACTCCTGCCTCGGTTCATGCGAT
The DNA here is from genome assembly GCF_000365185.1 of Nelumbo nucifera. Next base: position 225,656 of record NW_010729186.1, read on the forward strand.
AAGATTCGTTCCTTCCCCGTAAGAATATATCCTTCACCTTTGATCCAACCTTCCTTCCCTTGAAGCCAGGAGAATCGGTCAAAAAATTCACAGTATCCATTTCTTACACTTAGCCTTTTCTTGTTCATTACTGGTCTTCTGCTGCCTCTTTTTTTTTTTCGCTGGATATGGGCGACGGTGACGGCCAGGAAGGTGGTTTAGTTAATTAAGAACTGTGAGAAGCTTGCTTTGGAATCTCGAAGTAGAAGCTGTATCAGATCTTTTCCCTGCAAAAATGAAGTTTATGAAACTTGGATCAAAGCCAAATTCATTTCAAACTGAAGGGAGCAATGTTAGGTGAGATCATCTGGAGCTTGTTAATGGCTCTTCCTTTTCCAACTTCCTTTAGGCCTTACTGCTCTTATGCTGATGTTTTTCAACTTCTAGCGTTGGTTCTATTAACCATTTAACATTTGGACTTTTCTTAAATTGGGCTTGTGTTCCGGGAAATTCTAAGTGTCACTTGGTGGATGATGTATGATCTTTTTGTCCTTCCAATTTGACGTATATTTGATGAAGGGTTTGGGGGTAGATCAGGAAACTAAGCCAATTTCTGTAATAACATGTATCAATGATTTAGTAATGGTCTTAATCTCTAAAGTTCTTACCTAAGTCTTGAGTGGTTGAAATTTCGCCGCTCAATGGACTTGTATTCTTCTCTTTGGTGGGACCCTTGTAGAAAACCTTTTTGTTCTCTGGTTGCAGTTTTTGTAGGAATCGGTCTTCCATTTCTTGGATATGGTTCTTATGAAGAATAGGGGTTTCCCTTATATTGAAATGTTATTTTCAGATGACTGCACTCTTATTGCTGGACTTTAGAAAGCATGTTACCTTTCAAAAGTTTCTGGGTGTTGCCTATTGTTGATCATATCATGGATATCAGCATACATGCTCCTGTACTACTTGATATTCTACTAATTTTGAACCGTGATGCCATAAGTTTTCTAAGATACAGGCTTTTGAATATGTCTGACTCGAATGGTGGTAGGACTGAGTGATTGACCAATAAGTGGAATCTAGTCTGATGATTTTATGGGGTAGCCTTACATGAAGGCCAACATTACTGGATCATTTTACTTCTTGCTAACAAGAACTGTCACCATACGTCCTTCGCTTTACTAAGTGATCCTGTGATGTCAAGTTTACTATTTTGGCAAGAGAAACTAGTTTAGTTAGAAAATGTCTGGTTGACTTTTGCTTTTATAATTAGTGGATGTTGCCTTCTTTTACATGTCTTTGACATTGTTTTATTTAGTTAACTGCAATATTATACTGGAGAAAGATGCTTTTAGTATACATCTACCTCCTCTGTCTTTCTACCTGCTTATATTCATAAATTCCGACTTTTTCACAAATGAGATTCTCTCTATATTTTTAAGATTTATGATCTTGCAACTAATCACTCGAAGATTACCACTGTACTTGCCATAGTTCGGCATTTACTGGTCATTTATAAGAGGAGTTGCAAATCTAGATTTTTTTTTTTTTTAAGTGGATATTTTTCTGACCTGAGAAGCTTGAGAACACAGGTTTGAGTCCGAGTGCAGTCACTTTGTGCTAAAAAATGAAAGAAGGAAAAAAGGCCAAAATTTAGGCCTGCATCCACTCTAACCCTCCCAAGCCCCCAGATTAGCTGGGACCATCATTGGATAGTGGCCCTTTGGAGATGTTTCTCTATGCAATTTTAGCAAGGGTTGTCACCGTCCTCATGTTGATGATGACACATTCCAAGTTTATATTTTGGTGTTCAAATCCAGTTTTACTATACCATGCATGAATATCTAATTGTTTTTATATTTCAACATAAACATGTCATTTCTTTTGTTCTTTGTTTTTATTTAAGTATTCCTGGGTGTGTAACTGTGTAAATACTTGGTAATTTATTAATCCTATGCTTTAAAGCAATTTAGTTAATCTGTCAAGCACTGATTCTTTCAGTACTACCTTTTTCTTACATGGAAATGCAGTGGGTGACATGTATAATTTATTATACTATGACAACTGACTATAAAAAAAATGATATGTTATGACAATGAAATTGATAGGCTAGTGTAACTCAACAGTTCTTTTTTTTTTTTTTCATTCTTAATTTGAAGCACTTGATGTGGACAAGATTTTCTTCTTGTTTTCATTCTTAATTAGAACTATCTCATTCAGTGAGCGTTACCGCTGCTATAAATTTTAACCAGTCATTTGAAGAAGCTTCTTTTTTATCTTTTTATTTGTTTTTCCTGCTTGATTTAAGATATGTTTTTTTTTCTTCTTTGCCTTGCAACTTTTTCTTCTATAATTTTTGTAAACAAGAAAAGAAAAAAGCTAAGTTAATAGTAAGTGATATCAAGGAAGAAACTTTAAAGGCAAGAGGAGACAAAGTGTAACTGAGGATTTGATCTTTGATGTTATTGGTGATGGTTGGAATATTTGGAAAAAGATCTATCCATCACAGACATCAGGATTTATTCTTTCTTTGCAAGGGAAAAAGATAACTTTCCCTTTCATGCAGAGTTACCTTGTAAATTTTTTCTTGTTAGAGAAATTTTGGGAATTTTACCTACTTGTCAAGCAACATGGGACAGTTCCATCACCTAATCAGTTGAAATTCATAAAAGAAAAATAAGGAAAAAGGCAAAGAGTTTCTGATGGAAAAATACTTCTTAAGTATACTTTGAATGCTATAGGACAAGCTTGATGTTTACAGAAGGTTTCTTTCATTAGTATTTTGAGGTGTGGACATACAAAATATGAATAAATTGATTGGACAATGTTACATCTGGTTATGGATCTGCTTCCTAACCTTCTATTTATGTACTAAGTGTGGCGACATATAAAGGAGCCAGGGCTCCATTATCCAGGAAACAATAAGCAGATAAACATGTGAGGAGAAAATAAGCATTGAGAGTTACAGTTTAGGAATAAAACTTCAACTGTCAATGAGATAAAATTAGGATAAGGAGAGAAATTTGCAAAGGTGTACAACCATGTGGTGTGGATGCAAAAAGTGAGTGTTGTTGGCTAATCAAAATATCTTCTGTAATTTTCTTCTCCAAGTCTTCATTTTTTCTTCCATTCTTCCCTCTTGCACTTTCCTTGGCGTCACAGTTGTTTCACTTTTTTTTTTTTTTTCACTAGATGCTTCACTGGCTTACAATGACTAATTTTTAGGACACCCAGAACTATCTTAAATCTAAAGATTAATTCACTTCCTAAACCCTAGGAGGATTAATTCAAAACATTTAATACAATCATAGGGTCTCATGGAGAAATAAGGGAGGTGAGAAAAATGTATGCAAACTCACAATAACGAGGAAGAAAAGTGAATCCTCTAGACCATTGACTAGAGTAACATATTCTGGTCTAACCTTGTAAATTGGACACACCTAAATACACAGGTGATGGCTGTTTTATTGAGAAATTACAAAAATACCCCATCTAAACTTTAGGTGTGTATTGGAGACACTTGGTCAGGATTCAGGAATAGGTAGTTTCTTCTTTATTGCATCCTACTTTCATGATTTCATCAGCCTTCTCAAATTGATCTTTTGTCTTGTATTTATTACTCATTCTCTAGTGTTATAGTTCAGATAATTTTGACTCTTAGAACTGTAAAAGTATGTGCCCTTTGATCTAGAAATCATTCTTTTTGTATTTGTATAAGTATGTTCCCTTTGACCTAGAAATCATTCTTTTTGTATTGGACTCTTGTCTGAGAAAGTGTGCCACACAATGCCCATGGTTTTCATCTTTTCTTTATGGATCCCTGCATCTTTTTCTATTTGAATTCGTGCTGGAAATACTGGCAGAAATACACTGGTCTAGAAAACCTGGCAATTATAGTTGAAAGTAATAACAATTCCATTAAATTGTTCTTCATTGCTCTAGAACATATGCCTCCAGAAGATCTTTATGTGGTATCACCTTTTTTCTTTTCACTTGTAATACTTGAGTTCCATTACTTCATTCCAACACAAGCTGGATTTCAGGTTTTGTTTTCAGTAAGTCCTCTCAACTACTTAGTGTAGCACACAAATCAGCTGTACTCTGTAGTTGCTTTAGTATAGTCATTAGTCATTTTAGTATACAAAATATGTGGTGAAAGTTTGTATTCTAATTTCATGAATTTTTAACTAGTGTATCTTATTTCTATATGTATTAGGCAAAAATGAACAAATCCACTGCCTTAAAAGTTATTTAAGATGCATAAAATGGCAGTATAAAAACTATAGATGCATGTAGATATTAGTTTTTATCTATTTTACAGATATGATTAGAGGAATATTTCTATTTGCAGGTATGTAGCAACTGAGTTGGCAACTGATATCATTGTTAATGTTGGTGACATGAAGTTTTATCTACATAAGGTACAATTCTGTTATTTGGATATGCACATTCACAAATATATAAGTTGAAGTTAAGATAGGCATTGGTGGAAAATAAAGTTCAGTGACCATAACATTTATAACGGAAATACCCTGAACTTTCTTATGTACTTTGAGATTACTGTTTCCTGTAAGGTCAGAAAAAAAAAAGGGCCTGGGATGTTTCAATTCAATATCTTTCTTTTACCCAGCAAAACAAAGAGGAAAAGGAAAAAGATAAGGGGAGGAGGTGATTTGGGCACATTCAATATCTTTCTTTCACCCAGCAAAACAAAGAGGAAAAGGAAAAAAGATAAAGGGAAGATGTGATTCTGGCACGTTCAATTTTCCATAAGAGGAGAATACCCCTATTTATATTCAAAAGTTCAATTCTTTAAGAAACAAAGTTATTTCACATTAATCCCCAAGAGAATTCACTACCCTTGTACATGCAAAAAGTATGTATTATGAAACATATATGATTTAACAACTGCTTTAATGGAGTATCCATAATTCTAGCATTCTGCATTTCTAGTTTAAACAAACGTTGCAACCTTGGATGTTCATCACTTGAACAAATCCACATGTTAATATTTATTACCATGCCCTTAAACTGAATCTATTTATCTGGAAATTCTAATTTACTATGAATATTTTGATTCTGTAGTTTCCCCTTTTGTCCAAGAGTGCTCGTTTGCAGAAGTTGGTATCGAATACAAATGAGGAAAACAATGATGAAATCCATATCCCTGACATTCCTGGTGGACCTGCAGCTTTTGAAATATGTGCCAAGTTTTGTTATGGTATGACAGTCACCCTTAATGCTTACAATGTCGTTGCAGCTCGTTGTGCAGCAGAGTACCTGGAGATGCATGAAACTATAGAGAAAGGAAACTTAGTCTATAAGATTGATGTCTTCCTAACCTCCAGCATCTTCCGCAGTTGGAAGGATTCGATAATAACTCTTCAGACAACAAAATCTCTGCTACCTTGGTGTGAGGAGTTGAAGGTGGTAAGCCACTGTATCGACTCTATAGCTTCCAAGGCTTCCATTGACACTTCCAGGGTTGAGTGGTCCTACACATATAACCGCAAAAAGCTCCCATCAGAAAATTGGACTGATCCTGACTGGAAGGGTGTCAGGAAATATCAGGTGGTGCCAAAGGACTGGTGGGTTGAGGACCTTTGCGAGCTTGAAATTGATTTCTACAAGAGGGTTATAGTAACTATCAAAACTAAAGGGAAAATTTCCAATGATGTAATTGGGGAAGCTCTAAAAGCATATGCATTTAGAAGGTTACCAGGTTTCAGCAAGGGCATGATCCAAGGGGGTGATGCCATAAAAAACCGGTCTTTGGTGGAGACCATTGTATGGCTATTGCCCACAGATAAAGGCAGTGTCTCCTGTAGTTTCATGCTCAAGCTCCTAAGAGCACTTGTCTCTCTGGATTCTGGAGAAATGGGGAAGAGAGAGCTGGTGAAGAGAATTGGACGACAGCTAGAGGAGGCCTCAGTACCTGATCTTTTGATTCGAGCTCCAGGGGATGAAACTACAATTTATGATGTTGATATAGTACAAAACATTGTGGAGGAGTTTGTGATGCTGGATCGGAGTGTTCACACTGACCTTCCAGTAGCTGAAGAACTTAAAGAGATTAAAAGCCCAAGGTTTGTGTCTGATGCTTCCAAGCTTTCTGTGGCAAAGCTTGTGGATGGCTACCTTGCAGAAATTGCGCGTGATCCCAATCTTTCTCTGTCAAAGTTCATATGCCTTGCTGAGATGGTATCAAGCTTCTCAAGGCCACACCATGATGGGCTTTACCGTGCAATTGACATGTATCTCAAGGTAACTTTATAAAAATATAGAGTTTTGCATTGTGAGTTGAAATCCTTTCTCTTCACTGGAGTTCCAAGGATTTCTGGAAATAGATATATGCTGTGCTTACTAATAAACTCTTAACTTCTTCAAACTTCAAAGATGAGCACACAAAAGAGGTTTGATAGATGGCATCCAAATACAGGACTACTAGTGTACAAGCATCTGGATCACTTTCAAATGCATGTGCTGTGTTTATATTACAACCTATTGTTTGCTAACTTGTATTTTGAACTGATTTTGTATTGGCACAGGAGCACCCAGCAATCAGCAAAAGTGAGAGGAAGAAGATATGCAGGCTGATGGATTGCAAGAAACTATCAGTCGATGCCTGCATGCATGCTGTACAAAATGAGCGACTCCCCCTGCGTGTAGTTGTGCAGGTCCTCTTCTTTGAGCAGGTCAGGGCTGCCACATCTGCTGGTGGCAGAACAGCTGAACTGTCTGGGAATGTCAGGACTTTACTACCACAGGAAAATGGCGGGTCCCATGGGAGCTCAAGATCTGCAACAACTAACACGGAGGACTGGGACGCTGTCCCAACAGCTGAAGAGCTCAAAGCCCTAAAAGGGGAGCTTGCTTCCTTGAGGTTGGAGGGTGGAGGTAGAGGAAGCAACAGACATGGAAATGATGATAAAAGTACGATTGACAAAGCAGCAGCTAATAAGATTAGAGGGTTGCTCATGTCCAAGAAGATATTTACTAAGCTGTGGTCAAGCAAAGGGGGACAGAGTGAGAATAGCAGTTCTGATACATCTGACAGTCTGGGTTCTACCAACAACCCGGAAGATACCAAGTCCACACCTTCCAGAAGCAGGAGACATTCAGTATCTTAGTAAGAAGAGAGAGGGTTGTGCGGGGTGGCCTCCCACTGTTGACGTTAGGAAAGTTGTAACTACTGACATTTCCAATTGACGGGGTGAAAGAAGGTAGTGCTCACTAGGAATCAGAACCAAAGAGCATGTGGCTTATGGCTAGACAGTGGAATTGATTCATGGTTAGTTCTTTTGTTCACTTCAAGGAAATAGGGAGGTTTTTCTTTCCTTTTTGGTGTACCATAAGTAAATGAAATGTTATACTATCAGTTTATCTTCATTAGCGCCCCTATTTTCTTTGTTCTGTATTTCGTTGGCTTTGCTTCAATATATTTCCCAATGTTCTGAAAACTGGACTGGTCGGTTGAACCGTGACCTGGCCCCCCTAGCTGGTCATACCCCTAAAACCGGTATGTTCAAAAAACCATGAAAAACCATTTGCCCGGCCAGTTCAACCCGAGAACCGGTGAATTGGTCCCGGTTTTGCTTAATTGGCCAGTTTTTTAACATTCTCATTTTTAATTAGTAGAAAAGGACAAAAAAAAACTTAAAATTGGGCCAAACAGCCTCTAAGGTCCAATCGAAAAATCCCAATCCCAGCCAAAAATAAACCCTCTTCAATCGATCTCTGATTCTCTTCTTCCTCTTCAAGCCTAACCTAAGTCCAGCGAATCCAGCGACCACCACCAGCACCTCGCCACTAACACCAGGTAGTCTCTCCCCTCTTCTTCTTCTTTGGTAGTGGCAGCGGTGGACTCTGTTCACCACGTACGTCCCTCCAGCTATTCCCTCCAGTTCTTCTTTGGCAGTGGCGGCGGTGGCACTTTGTTTGTTGGTAGAGTGGCCATAGGCCCTCGTTTGATTCTCAACATGTTGGAATACCCAATGGCCATGTGACAAGCCACATGTTGATGGAAGATGATTATTTTATGGTTATCTCCATGCAACACTCTCATACACAATCATTCATTTCAAATTATTACTTATTTATTTATTTTTTATAAAAAATTAAATTTATTTGATTGTTTATTTGGAAATGTTTTTATGCATGGAGATGCCAATATTGCTGGATTATTCTAGATCCAAATTCCAGCTCTTATTGGGTCAATGGATATCCATTTGACCCAGTCTAGACTAGATGACCATGTGGCTAAGATCCTTGGTCAATATGAGACACTTGTCTCAATCCGGAGGGGCTTGACTTAGTCAACCAAACGGTTATACTTCAATGTTCCTATTAGCATTTATTGCACATAGTAGGACATTGTCATAAAAGGGCACTTAGCTTGTTTCTAAAGCACACGAAAAGACACCTAAGTGAGGGAAGAGCATAGAGCCTCCCAGTTAGCCCAATTCGGATTAATCAGTTCCAGGTTGCACTTTGCTTCCATGGGCTAGTGTCTCGGATCCTATATTGTGCGCTACTCTTTTTCTCCTATATGCAAGTTTGGTATGCCAAGATCTCAGCCGTCCATCTCTGCATCTACTCGGTCCTTCACTCACTAGTATCAGAGCCCAACATCGACTAGCATATTATTTTCACTGTGACCCGCAACATTGAATCGGACCTCATCATTTAAGCTTCATAGAGGGCGAGGAGAGAAATTTTTTTGTTCAAAGGTTTTGTCTGGTCTCTACCGAAACCCTGTTCGACAGCCTCTCCCATCTGTAGATATCAGTTCTTTTTCTTCATCGACTTGAGCGAGGAGATTCCTTCAAAAGAACTTGTTCGGGGGGTTTCCTCTCGTCTCTCCCATCTCCGAGAGGACATGACCCAGTTCGAAAGCTTCCATACTTCTTCACTGAGACCGTGTCTCAACAGCAAATTGCCTCCATCGTTCGAGTTCAAGGTGTGCTTCTTCTCTTGTCTTCACTGAAGCACCTGTTCGAGTTTTTCTTTCTTCTCATCTCCGAACGAACCGGCGATATCCAGCTACAGTCATTTAATCACTGCAAATGAAAGCATGTATTGGTGATTTACTTCGGCCAAGGATACAACCATGGCTCATATTCGCAGATCAAAGTTTCTGGTCAAGAAACCCTGCGTATATTTGGGTTTATTGATCCTCTACACATCTAAGAATAAGATTTGCTCGTCCTAGAGAATTGAAAGCTGAAAATCAGTCCCAAATCCAAATCGGGTATTAGAAACCCTTATTTATATATTTATTTTTTGGTTTGACTCCATTTATTTTCTGGGATTCTTGAATGGTTCATGTTCTCTTTGCTTACCCATCTTAATTAATTATTTACATTTTTTTGAGGATTAATACCATTCAAAGCTGAGAGCTATTCGATGCATAAAGTCGTTCAAGCCTCTGGACCTGTTTTGAGCACCCATCTTCTTTTGCGTACTAGCTTCAGTCGAACGTCACTGTGCATAAGGCAACAATATGCATAAAACCATAACACATTGTCATTGGCTTCTAACGAACTGGAACTCAAACATCTCCAACCTAGTGTGATTGTTCAAACCTAGATGTATTCATCTTGGAAAGGATTGTCTATGGTAACTGTTTTGTTTTATTGCAACTTTGAGCTCCTACAGCTGCCTACACCAGACTCCATCAGAGAAGAGGTCTAATAAAAAGGCCAGAGATTGAAGCAGTGAATCAAACTAAGGGACAAACCGGGTACCATCCTATTGCATCCAAGACTGCAAACAATCAAGATTTAGTTTGGACCTGATGTTGTGCACGAGTCAATGATGGTGAACTGGGTTACTGCTAGTAAGAGCGGATTGCTTGAGGCATTTCAACGAAAACAGCTAAGCTTTTCTCTTTGCCTTTATTTATTCTATTCTCAAGATATGTCTGTTGCATATGGATGAGCAGTTTAAAATTATTGGTTTGAATTAGTTTTGTATAAGCAATTACTTTGGGGATTTTAATTGAAATTCTTGCCTAATTCATGGGCTGCGTTGAGTTTTGTTGTAAATAGAAGGCTTGTTTCTAAAACATTTGAAGTTTTAAAGTTGTTTTAGAGACTTGCAATATATTAGGAGTTGTCTCCATTTTCCCTCGTATTTTCAACCTTTAATTCAAGGAACCAAATTAAGTTTGGCTTGTTCATTTCCTATTAAATAGCCTTAAAAATAGAAATTGTTCAAGTTGGGTTTTGTGCATTTTGACTCTCTTAAATGCTACCTGTTTTTCTATTTCCCAAATTTCTTTAATTGGTTTTCAAGTGGATTTTACTTAAATTAATTTATATTGATGACTAAATCATACTGATTGCAACAATTGATCTTATTCTTTGAATCTAAAAATATTTGATGCACGTTTACTAGAATATATATTTGGTTTATGTATCTTTTATTGAATTGTTGCACTAGAGGATAGCATGCCTGTTTTTTGACTATTGATCTTTCCTCATAATATTGCTATTTCTTTTGGTGATGATCAACAATGGTTTAAAATAAGTTGATCAATAGCTGTTTGGACATTTGATTGTTGGGAAGTCAATTGATAGTCCACTATATCTGAACATTTGATTCCTAAGAATTTAATTGATATTATACCTACTTACTATTGTGTTTTCATACAAACACTAATATTTGGACTCTTTGAATCAATTAAATTCTATTAGCCACTAGGCAGAAGAGACCCAACATTTTTTTTGGTCTCTTTCACTAGTTGTTGAAATAAAAGGTTTCTCATTCAATCATAATATGTATGATCCACTTTCTTGGTTTTTTTGTGAAAATTATACAATGGCATCTTTGTTAATTAAATCATTGAATAATCACATGTCTTGATATTAAAAAAAAAATCTAATATCTATATAATATTGTGAACTTTTGTTGAGTGATATTCAGTTCTATTGTGATTGGAAGATAATTCCTAAATTGTTTACTCAATTATTGCTTAGTTCTTGTTTGGGAAATCACTCTTTAGTTCTTAGATTGTAAATTTTTGCTCCCCATAATTGTAAAATTAGGAGTAGAAATCATACTCCCGAAGCTTAAAATACGAAGAAAAACTAAGAGGGAAATTATTATCCATATTAGTTCAGGTTGCATAAGGATAGTGGGAGTAAACATTTGACTATTAATAAAATAGATGTTTATTGTGTTTGTCATATAGATGATAATGCATATTGAGACTCTTGTATATGAGGATAAAATAGAAAGAGAGTTCTAATGATTGAATACATAAAATGGGAATGCATTATTAATGTTATGAACCATGTCTTAGTGAAAATTAATTCCCTTTTAGGAAAGGAAAGATATCAAATAAATAATTAGCAATTATCCTTTCAGATGAATGTGGCAATTTAAATGCAAAAACACATAGGAAAAGGGAATGTGCTCTGGATCCTAGACTTGGACATGTGTACTTGGTCAAGAAAAATCTGATTAGATAAATGCAAAATAAAAAAAAATCTCTTAAGAGAAATAGTGGAGAATATACACCCAACTTGTTTAATGATTTTTGTACCAAATCAACAAAAAAAGGCAAATTGGATAATAATGAGCTTTAAGTGTACCTTTATATACTATTCATATAGTGAAAATATCAAAGGTTACATATTTGTTAATTACAAATTTTGATGGGGCTATTGTATTAATGGAGAGTAAATGAAATTGTATCCCTAGAAAGCAAATTTTAGGAAGGGCCAACCTTATTGGAAGTTCTAGTTCTAGTCATTCTTGTACAAATTCCCATAGTACTTGACCTTACACTTTTGAGTCTAATACAATACTTTACCTCTTCAAAGAAAAAGGTTTCCTTAATTAGGAATAGTGGACTATTACATCTAAATAAGCAATCCCTTGTGTTTGAGAATTAATTGATTTTATCAAAACAGAAACCTATAGGGTATAAATGAATATTGAAGGATCTATATATAGAGAATTATAAATCAAGCTTTGTATATCAAGAAAGATATATTCTAATAGAAGCATTGATTATAAAGACATTTACCTTATCAGTTACTAAGTTTACTTCATGATGTTATTGGTTGTATATCTTCATTTTTTTTCTCTGTGTGAGAACTGCATTTCTTCATGAAGAAACATATATGATTCAGCTTATTTGATTTACTACATATGGCTTAAAATAATCCTCCAAGATTTGATAGCATACATTTTGAGATGCAATTTAAAAAAAGGGGGTGTTTATTCATAATTCCTTGTGCTTATTCTTTGAATAGTGGAAGTATATTTATTATTCTTCTCTTGTATGTAGAGCACACCCTAATTGCTAGTAGTGATGTGTCCACAATCAATGAAATGAATGATTCGTTGAAAACCAATTTGATAATGTAAGATCATTGAAAAATAGATAAAAATGCCAGAAATTTAGCTCTTTTACAAGAGCATACTCCCGAAATATTTTGAGATATTTTATGTCAAAGAATGCTATGGGGTGGAGACTCAAATCTGCTAGATAATCAGATTTAGATATGGCTCCCATTAATGAACAAATACTAAAGATGAAAATCAGATATTGTGCTTAAATCTATAGTTGGCTTGATGTATGCAATGTATTATATAAGACCTAATATATAATGTGTTGTTGGTCTTGTAAGTAAATACCTAAGGAACCCTTTAGAGAACCATTAAAAGAATGGTTGCTTATTTAAAGTTGGTAAATCACTTCAAACCCATATGACTTGGAAGTGTTGGATTAGTGTGTTGCTAATTCTTGTAGGTGACCCAAACAATAGCAGATTCACCATTGGGTGTTGATTCCTCTTAGGATGACCAATTGTCTCATTGATGAGCAAGAAAGCAAAGCTACGTAGTACCTAAATATGTCATGCATATTGAGTTCAATATTTGTAGATTTGTGGGTTCAAAAGCAGTGGAAGTTCTTGATATACTGATGAACTGTGAAGATACTCAGTTATGCTACCTTGGCATGCCTTGAAGTAAAACATATTGATATCCGGTACCGGTACTTATATCATGTCTACCAATGGAATAGATCCTGGTAGAATACGTGCCTACAAAAGAAATGATTGCCGACCCAAAGAATAAACCCATTGCAATACAAATTATGTAAGGCATGTTAAAGCAATGGGATTGGTTGGCACTTATTCATCTCGGGCCTAACTGGCCAAGTGGGAGATGTTGGTAGAGTGGCCATAGGCCCTCGTTTGATCCTCAACATGTTGGAATATCCAATGGCCATGTAACAAGCTACATGTTGATGGAAGATGATTATTTTATGGTTATCTCCATGCAACACTCTCACACACAATCATTCATTTTAAATTATTATCTATTTATATTTTCTATAAAAATAAATTTATTTGATTGTTTATTTGAAAATGTTTTTATGCATGGAGATACCAATATTGTTGGATTATTCTAGATCCAAATTCCAGCTCTTATTGGGTCAATGGATATCCATTTGACCCAGTCTAGACTGGATGACCATGTGGCTAGATCCTTGGTCAGTATGAGACACTTGTCTCAATCCGGAGGGGCTTGACTCAATCAACCAAATGGTTATACTTCAATGTTCCTATTAGCATTTATTGCACATAGTAGGACGTTGTTATAAAAGGGCACTTAGCTTGTTTCTAAAGCACACAAAAAAGGTAGCTAAGTGAGGGAAGAGCATAGAGACTCCTAGTTAGCCCAATTCGTCTTAATCAGTTCCAGGTTGCACGTTGCTTCCATGGGCTAGTGTCTTGGATCCTATATTGTGCGCTACTCTTATTCTCTCTTTGTATGCAAATTGATACACCAAGATCTCAGCCGTTCACCTCTGCATCTACTCGGTCCTTCATTGTTCACCACCTGCTCCTAGTCTTTTTCCCTCTTTCCTTCTCCTCCTCCTCCCACCATCTGAATCTGATTTCTTTTTCTTTAAGTTTGAATCTGATTTCCTCAATATTTAGCCATTTATTTTTAAAAATTTTTGAACTTGAAATTAATTAATTACCAATAGTTTTGTTATAGGTTTGATTTTTTGCTTAAGGCTTGGAATTTCATCTTTGCTTCATGCTTTTAGTCCACCAAATTCAGCCAAGACACACTAGTTGTTTAGTCTTATAGGTTAGCCTAAGCCCTCTTGAAATCTTGAAATAGAAATTTAAACTTGAATAAATTGATTTCATATTTTGAATTTAGGTGATATTAATATTGAAATAGCTAAAAATTGGAACTAAATTTAGAATAGTGATAGTGATAATGTGATACTAAAATAGCTAAAAATTGAAATCAATTTTAGTTTATCATGTATGCATTATAATTTTTGAATTGATATTTCATAAAATGCCTTTGCCATGGTGGTGGTTATAATTAGGATTGAGTCTTGAACTTTATTGGATTGTTGATGTATTTGTTTTCACTGTGGGACATAGTCTTAAAAGTTTGAAGTATTTATTTCTATTTTGGATTAATTTTCGTATTCAGTAATTATATAAATTACATTAGCACGGTTTGAACTCTGGTTCAACCTTAGTTGGACCTCTAACCTGTGAACCTCTACCTTTACCGGGTCGATGCTCGGTTTGGTTCTCTAAACATTGATACTTCCTTTTATAACCAAAAAGGTAACTTACAGAGACCCCTCCTACTATGGAGTGAAGTGCAAGTACCCCTTGAATGTCATTTGTGATAGTGAGGTAAACAAATGGATCGGATTTAGAGTATATCCAAATCCTATCCGATAATATAAATCCTATATCTAATAAGAGCATCCAAAGGACAAATTGAATTTGAATCTATTAAGGATGTCCAACATTCATATCTCCTTGCTTCATTACCCCCACCCTACATTCTCATTGACTCTCTCTCTTCTCCCCTTCCCACCACTCCCATTAAGCCATTTCATCATTCCCAACCCAACTACCTAAAGCCATTCCTAGAATCTCTCTCCTAAGGTATCTCCTCTAAGCCATTAGGAATTTATCATGTTACCCCACTCCCCAATCAATTCCTAAAATCTCTCCCTCAAATCTATATCCACTCTCTCATTGAAAATATTCATATCAATTCATAAATAGTTAAATATGGTTAATATTTAATCCAACCCACATTCAATGAGTATTAAATAGTGTTATTACCAAAAGTTAATAAATACTGTTAGTAAATTATCAAAAATTAAATATTCTTATTAGCATTGTTAGTAAATTACCAAAAATTAATAAATATTGTTATTTATTAGCTCATCATGACTTTTTAAAGCATTTTGGGTAACTACCATTATATTCATGTTAATTAGCAACATTTTACAGAAATTAGAAACTCTTTAACTAATTTCTATAAAATTGAAAATCATATTCAACAATTATCAAAAAGTATAAAATTTTAGTTATTGCTATTATTATAGTTAATAAAGGAATGCATATTGGGGAATAAAACATTATAATGTTTGAAAATGAAATTATTAATTAATTAATTTATATTGCAAAATAAAAGATATATTAGTGTAATTTTGTTAGTAAACTACCTAATAAAAATAAATATTTAATAATAATTTAAAATAATTTTCAATAAATCTGCATAATTACACAAATGTAATAAATTTTTCAAAAAGTTTTCATAAAACTACATTTTCGTAAAATAACATTTTGGAAATTACAAGATATAAAATTTTTGAAAGTTTATCTAAAATATATTAAATAATTATTGAAAATTATTGTTTTGGAATTATGTATTTTTCAATGTAAATTATTGAAAATTAGTAAATATAAATGAGTATGGAAAAGGGAAAACTATAATTTGAACTGAAAATTACATAAATTATTAAGATAAGTTAGTATAATATTGGAAAAAGGAAATTATGGATTAGATTATATTAGAAAATATGAGATAAATTAGTGTAAATTTGTAAGTAAACCATTTAAAAAGAAAATAAATTATTTAATAACAATTTAAAAATAAATTTGAATAAATTTTCAAAATTACACAAATTTTATAAATTCTCCAAATTTTTCATAAAATTACATTTTTGAAAATTAAAGACAATTTAGTGTACTTTTAGAAATTTACCTTGCGGCTGATACTTGGTATATCCTTTTGATCATTTTTGTCATCAAATTGAATATTAGGTTGACGGGGAGTGGGTGCCTTACCTTGAACCTTCCCAACACTGGGGACAAGATAGGGAAATTCAAGGATCCCCCATCCATGATGAGGAGTGGGTGTCTTGCCTAGAACTCACATGACACTGAGAACGAGATGGGAAAATTTGAGGATACCCTATCCTTAATGGGGAGTGGGTACCTTCCCCTGAACCCACTTGACATTGGGGGACGGGGTGGTGATGGGGTAGAGAGTCTTGACTACGAGGCAGGGATAGGGATTGGGTGCCCTGCCTCGAACCTGCCCCATTGCTATTCCTATATAATTGTTAATTATTAGTGAAATTAAAAAAATGTTAGCTTTTGTACTTATTTTTATTTATTTAAAGTAAATAATGAAAATAACAACAATTATTAAAATTATTACAAATGATTAATAAAATTAAATTTATTAAAAAAATATTTATTCATATTAAATTAACAGTAATTATTTTCTATAAATCAACATTAAATGAAAATACAATTATTAAAATTTTAAATATTAACAATAACTTTGAATACTTTTAGTTAATTAATAGCAAATTTTGATTATTAATTTTTTAATTAATTAATAGTAAATAAAATTATTCAATCTCTCAACTTTTCCCATGCAACGCATGGGTCCCCGCTAGTTTTATCATATATATGCATGTTTTTTTATAAAAAACATAAATAATATAAAAACAAATTACAAAATGTAATATAAATATACTTATAAATAAATAATACACACATGCATTAGGGTTTTTTAATAGAAAAGGACAATGAAAAGAAAATAAGGAGGTACATGTGGGTATTTTGGTAATTTAACATATTCAGTCGTCTGACTCAATAGTTAAGAGTATTTGTCGTAAAGTAAATGTTTAGGGGTTTTGTCGCAAATAAGAATTTAGGGGGTAACCGCATTGCACTCACCCCATAGTATAGGGGTCTTTTGTCACAAATGAAAGTTCATGGGGTAATTGTCATTGACCCCATATTACAAGGGATTTTTAATTTACCCAAAAAAAAAGTTTATCTAGTGGAGTTCGGTGATGTGGCTTCTAAAACATTCAATACGACTACAAAACCTAGGTCCATGAGTTCTGAATCGACCTATTCATGGGCCAGGTAGCTGGCAGGTTGGTCATGCTTGGACAAATTGTAGATCCACGAGCTTGAGCTCGGGCCCAAAACCCAAGTCCCGGATTCCTCTTCTCTTTTCTCAATCCATAATGAGATCTTTCAATATTTTTGGGTTTTGAGGTCATATAAATAAATTAGGGGCAAATTTCTTAAACTACCCTTATGGTTTAGTTAATTGATTAACTCTACCTTTATTGTTTACATATTGTCTTAAAGTACCCCTACTATTTTTGACAATTATCTAAAACCACCCTTGCCATTAACTTTCCGTCACACTCCGTTCATATGTGACATCACGTGACTGATATATTTTTTTAAATTCTTAAAACACCCTTCCTATGAATTGTTCATCGTTTTCAACCTTGAGACGAAGAGCAGAGTGGCAGTGACAAGAACCCCTTCTCCTTCCATGTATATCAGAGGCAAAGAACGACTCGAGAGGGGCATCCTTAGATAATAAAGAATAATAGGAAGAAGAGAGGAGGGAAGTGCAAATCAGGATATAATCTCAATACAATGACGTGGAGAAGGGTTTCTTCTCAGTTGTAGACTCTGGTTTCATGGAAAACCGCTGTGAAACTTGATCGATTTGTCATCAATGGAGAGAAGATCTTAAGAAATCGGGCCCTCACTTCAGCGTCGTCATCATCTGCACTGTATCCATTACAAATAACTGTACCTTTGTTTTCTAACCGTATTCTTTAAAAAATGCTTCAGAAATGTGGAATCGACTTTAGTGCTTTAGGCTCAGTTTGGAAGGAGTACAAATGCAAATATGTAGAGTGCAAAACCTTATATTTTGTTTTATTTTGTGCGTATTTGCACCCTACATATTTGTATTTGTACTCCTTCCAAATTGAGCCTTAAGCTGTGTTTGGTTGCAATGCAATTTTATTTCCACTAGTACAAATGTATGGGAGTACAAATGAAAAAAATGCAAATTCTGGTTTAATTTTGTTTTGGATTTTACTTTATTCTGCTTTGGGTCTTATGAGGTAAAATTTAAAACAAAAATAAATTAAAACTTGCATCCAAATCATTTGCACTATCATAGTTTTACATCAATGCAAATGAATTTACACTACAAGCAAGCACAACATTAAGTACTAAGAATTGAGAAATATAGGATGAGCACAAATAATCGGAAGATATACCTGTTAGATAGTGTATGCCCTTAGCTCCAATCAGATTGATGTATATATCCTTTTATTGTAAATGAATAAAAGTACATAATTGTTTCATGTTATAATTGGTGTGTTTTTGTATAATTACCCTTAAACTGGACACTTATGAGACTCATGTTAGTTTAGAATGTTCTCAACCATTGGATAGACTTGGGGAAGTTTATGCTGCCAAGGCTGACACTAATGTGCTGCTAAGAAGGTTGGGGCAGCTTGTCTCAGCTGCTAGGGTTGGACCGAATCACATGTAGTGTGTTTTTGTTCGAAACACTGAACTCGAACCAATTTTCAGTTATGCCTTGGACCTTAGAAACAGGTGGGAGCTTACACATAACCCCTAGACTCGATTATGGTATTACACTAGGTGTTGGATTGGCCAATCTTTGACATGCCAATCAATGAGATCCTTTGGGGGTCAAAACCTAAGTATGTTGGGGCAGTCTGAGAATTCACTCGAGTGGGTGATAATAGTGATAGAATCAACCCTTTTGTCAAACAAAGTGAATGATTGGGATTGCACCTTGCATTCAGGGGAGTGGTCATTCCTTGTTAGGTAGTATTTGATCATTAAGGACTGAGAGGTTCAGTATAGGAGACCATTTAGGACTAATTACCTGATGGGCTATATCCTACTTAAGTCCATTGTCCTTGGGCCTTTATAGGATGGCTAGACTCAATGATCATTTAATGTAAATGTTGGGCCCATTAAGAGCCCATACTGATGGACTTAGGGGTTCACTGTACTTGACAGTGAATTCGGCTAGGCCTTTTCACATAGGCTAGGTCAAACCCATATGGGCTTATCTAGGGTCATTGT
The DNA here is from genome assembly GCF_000365185.1 of Nelumbo nucifera. Next base: position 244,885 of record NW_010729186.1, read on the forward strand.
TGGGGTCCCACGTCATACAAAGAGAACCAAATGGGCCAACAACTACCTGGGGATGTGAGCCACTTGCTTAATGAGCCTAAAGCCCAAGATTAATTGGATTAATCAAGTGATCACACGATAGTTTAAGCAGTGATGTGGCTTGGGTGAATATGGGTTTGGATTTGGGTCTGGATCAACCATTAGGATAAGAGGATAAGTCTTATCCACTTAAAGAGTCCAAATCCAAATAAATATTTGGATTAGGAACCTCTTAATTCAATTAGGAGTGGTGATCCTTAAGGTTTAAGAATGGAGAGCTCAATCTGTTCCAGATCACTTCTGCTATCAGCTCTTTCTCTCTGTTCTTTCCGCCCCAGAAACCTTAATTCAACATCTGCTTCTTGGATTGATCTTGATCAGTTCCACCTTTGATTTTTGCAAAAAAAAAAAAAAAATACAGAGAAAATTCGTGTTCACCTCCCTTGTTCGATCCAAGGTGTTGGATCACAGTTTTGTTGAAAACTGTATTGCTGAACCGGTTTCAATTCAAGTTGTGCCATCTTCAATGGAAGTTGGTTTTGGAACTCTCTTTGGGCGAGAACTACCACTTTGGAAGCTATACTTGTAGATTCCGTATAAAGTATAATTCTCCCTTTCTGTTGGTTTCAAATCTGATCCAGTTTCGATACAAGAACAATCATAGAAAAAATAGTTTTTTCTAAAATTAGGAATACGATTTCTGGAAGGGTAAAAGAAAATTTTTGAAATTTCACTCAACCATTTAGCATAGTTTGGACATCCATATGATGAATTTCCCCTTCCTTTAATATCTTTATGCACATGGTTAATTGGGTGGCTACTGACATCAAAAATCCATGGATCTTGACCCCTATTTTTGTTACTATGGTTAGAACAGGGATGGCAGTAAATTTTTTATTTATTTTTTGACAGATAACACATAACACGATTTTAAAACTTTGTAAAGTAGGTTTTAGCTTTTAAAACATATACACAGTAACTTTCCAGAGTAACCACCTCATTACACTAATGATGGTCCTGCTGGGATAAATTTCTCCTATTAATCTCAGTTCTCAAGCCCGAATATTATTGTAAATGAAGAAGAGGGGAGCACAAGAGGATATAGAGACAACACTAATAAGACTGCCTGATGCCCAAGTGACAAAACGGAAACAATAGAGCTTGAATAACTTACTGCTTGAATGAATCAACGTTATTGCATCTGCCTTCAATTCCACGTGAATCAAATTCAAATAAGTGATCAAGTCATTCAAAAGATCTGAAAAGCTTGGATAGTTTCTATGAGACAGATTCCTACCTTTCATGACTTCAAAAGATATGAAAAACTTGATAGTTTATATGAAACAGATTCCTAACTTTTATGACTTGGTTCTGCATCATCATTTCATTTCTGTTGTCATCGTCGTCATCATCATCTTCAAAAACACATCATCTTCAAAAACCAGATGACTACCATATTTATTCAGTTGAAGGCCATTAATAAATGGTGGATTACGCACTTCTACCAAACCAGATGACTACCATATTTATTCAGTTGAAGGTCATTAATAAATGGTGGATTACGCACTTCTACCAGTATCCTACCACCATCTTCTAGAAAAGAAACTAGAGGATAGAGTTAGACAATTGTCATAAACATTATGAGATACAGTAGAGTTTTTTATCAGTTGGGTTTTATTTTAAAAATTTGAGAAATAGTAGAGAGAAAATTCGACATTTCATTTCTTTCCATTAGTACTTAATGGCAATATCAATTTTCAGAAACAATAGGGGTAATTTAAGATAATGTGTAAACAGTAAGGATAGAGTTAGGCCCCGTTTGGTGCATCTTTCCGCACAGTCTGTCAACTATTTACAAGCCTGGCAGACCACAATTCGGTCTTTTTCCATTTGGTTCATGGTAGATCTATTCACCAAAAGCTGATGTGCTTAAAAGATGCGAGATGCCCAAAATGGGCGATTTTCAGGAAGCTCCAAATGGAGCTTTTGTGCTTTTTTTATTCGTCTTCACACAGAAAGATGCATGGAAAGACACACCTTAACCAAACAAGTTTCAGATTGCTCAGATTTTAATGTAAAAACTCAATATTTCTTTTGACTATCAGAACTACCAGAAAATCTTCCCAAAAAGATTTGTCAAACGGCCCTTAATCAATTAGCTAAGGGTAATCTAAGAAATTTACCCATAAATTAGTTGTATGATTAAGGAAAAAAAAAAACTTCCAACCCAATTTTCGTGATTGGGCTTTGAGCTTTTACAAGGGCTGGGTTTAGGTTTATGATGTAGGCCCGATGATCAAGCTGGGCTTCGACTCATATACAGGTCTATCTCAGTCTGCACTTCCCTAATGATGAGCCAGATGGCTAAAAACTATATGCGTTAAAATAGATAAAACATAATGATATCTTTGTCCTTTCGCTGTGTGATGTGCCAGAATGAAAAATACATCCAAATAAAATTGTATCAAATCAGGTTCGTTCAATATGTGCAACAAATCCAATCCAAATGGGTTTGATATGGACAATATTCATTGGAATTGAAGTGGATCCGGATCCGGATATCATACCTTATCCGTTCAGTTCTATGCCCGGATATGGTCATTTGTGCACTAGATCTAACTTTTTTTTTTTTTGACCTATTGAATGCTACAAGTTACCAACGTGGGGCCTGCGCCATACAAGAACGAATACCCAGTGGATCAATGTAATGTAATGGGTAATGACCTGATTTATTGTGAATAAATAAGTCGTTGCCTTCAAAAAGAAAAAAAAAATAATTTTTGAGTGTATTTTATAAGATAATGTCAGAAAGACATGATATTAGAAAAACTTATAAGTAAGATAATTAACTGGTATCAATGTATCATAAAAGTAGTACTCAATCAGGTGGGTTTTCATCAAATTTATATGATTGTGATTAGTCGAAGCCTTTTTTCCGTTTTGGTATCATAGGTTTTTCTGTATTTTATATTATAGCATTTTCAAAATGCATGGTTTCATGCAAGGTTCAAAATATTAATATGGAGCTTCTCGATAAACTCAGATTGTATCAGGTCAGACTATGGTTCAGGGGGTAGCTGAAACTTAAACCGATTCATCTGAATCGATTTAAAAAAAATAAATAAAACATAAAAAAAAAGAGCCTTGGTTTCATGGCATCTATAATATATCATTTTTTTTAACTTCTTTTTGATGAATTATCATTTTTATATTGAGAACCATAAAAATAGTATGGATTGGATTAAAGGGCTTATATGGTGGGACAGTACCAAATGCTCCATGTGACAACTTTGGTTGGATAGCATTAATAGGGCTGCGAATGGATAAAATCGAATCAGATATGGTTAGATCTAGACTTTATTAATTTATATTCGAATTCTTTCAAATTCAAACTGTAATGAGATACTGAATAGTATAAAGAAAAATTAAATTAAAAATAATTAAAATATTATATATTATTAATAAAATAAATAAATAATGAGTTTAATATTATATAAATTATAAAATTGGGTTAGTTTTGTATTAACAAATTTATCTTCTTACTAAACATACTTTTAATTGTAATGATGCAAACATGAATTCCAATAAAGTATATGCTTTTTTTAATCAAAAGCCTATTTGAATGCAAATTTACTTTTTTTTTTTTATTGATGTACTTTTACATCTTATTATCAATGTAAATATGCATTGGTCTGCCATTTGTCAATGCATAAATGTAATGTTGCCAAACACATGCAAAAGTGAATCAGAGTGTAAATTTACCTTGAACTGGGATTTACAATCTATTTGCATCATTCCCAAACGCAGCCTATCTAGACAAGTTCTATTTAGTATGTTTTTTAAGGTGGATTATTGACTGGTTTGTGGGTGTCCGATCAGTGGTTTCCTCAGGAATTATCAATTCTGCGGCATTTGGGGAAACAAATTAGGGATGGTACCTGGGTGGGCCTTGAATGAGCAATTGTTAAAACTTGAACAGGTCCGGGCCCAATGCAGTTTAAATTCTTCAAATGAGAATCAAAGAGATGCAACATCTAAATTCTACTTGGCTTCGTTTGGATTTGGTGTAAAACGTTATCAGTGTAAAAGTATTACTGATGACGTTTTACACTGAGCCGTATAATAGGTGATTGTTACATTTTGAAAATCGTGTAATAAGTGTAAAGTTTTGCATTGATAAAATCGATATAGTATTTACATCGATAGTCAATGTAAAACTATATGCTTGATGAGGTTTTACATCGATTCATGATATAAAACTTCATTCCATCCAAATGTTAATAAATCTAATCCAAGTGAAATTTTACATCGATCTTCATTTATACTCTTTCAAATGTCAATAAAACCAAATTGTTGTAAACTTTTACATCATTCTTGATTTAGATCCATAGTCAATCAAATGCAGCCTAAAAGAACACGCCAGGTGATGTGTTTGTATATATAATAGATTTGCATGAATATTAAATATTAAAGAGTATGGCTGCATTATTGTCACGTCAGAAATCACTCGAAAAATGGAGAATCTTCCTCAATCCTAGTAGGAGAGTTGCCACTAAACACGCAAAACAATAATGACCCTTTACTATTCTTTCAGAAAACAGGCTTACCAAATGTCTTTTTCAGCTTTTTCTGTTGAGAAACTGTTATGGAGTGTAAGGATAAAATTTTAACTTTTCAACTAATTAAAAATAGATGATATGGGTTTGACAATGATACGAAAAAAAAATCATATCTAAAAAATTTATGTCCAATCAACCAGTATCGTAAACTTGTTAACCAATCAGATAATATTTATCAAAATTCACGGGTGAGATTGATTGATCACAACTCTTCCGATACCATAGATTTTCTCTAATGATATTTGCATCTAACCAGTAAAATATATTTTGCAGAGATTTCTCTAGTTTTTTTTTTTTCCCGGTGCTGTTGATTACCTGTTCTAGTCGTATCTTGTTTAGATTGGTTTTACAATTGTTGGTTTCCCTTTGCTGCTGTTACATTTTAGCATTTATGAATAGAATTGTCTTTAGGCGTAAAAATAATAATAATAATAATAGTGGGCAGATATAGAAGTAAAAGGAAGAGCAGGATGTAAGGGTCCATTACATATTAAAATGCGGTTTCTAAGACCTTCTGTGGGCTTTGTCATCCCTGATTCATTTCAGCATTATTTAAAAACAAAAAACAAACATGGATTACTTTTCTATCTCCTTGCATTTCCAGTCACATTGTTTCAATCTTTTCCTTGTCCTTTTCAAACAAAAAAAAAAAAAAGGAAGTACAGAAAAAGACGAATCAAAAGATCTTTCAACTCACAACTTTCAGACAAGTTGCAAGTTAAGACAAGCTCGCAAGACATCTCAGACATACAGCAAACAGTTAAAAGAACAGATACACTTCTTTCTCACTCACCCCCACTCTCAATTGTCTCAGACCTTTGTTTGCCCCCGTCTCTTTTTCTTGCTTTTTTATTCTGAATCCATTGAACTCGGGTTATTTAAGAAATTTGAAGGACCCACCCGTCGATTTGTGTTTCTCTTTCTCTAACTTGTATAACGGGGATCCACTCACAGCTTTTCGACTTTAGACTAGAAAATCTTCTTCTGTCCTACACACAAAAACTTGGTCCTCACCCCAGCATCACCAAAATAGCTAGCCTGTCTAGTTGTAGCCCCAGGGCCCAGTCCCCAGTGCCGAACAAAATCCCACCCAAGGCCCATATGCTGACCAAACCAGTTTCTGTGTCTGTGTCTGCAAGGGCTATCCTATAAGCATAAATTGCTACTTGTACCCTTTCTTTTTCGAGGCCAAATATGATAACTCAGAACATTAATTTGCTATAATAAGAAGAGAGCGTGTCTCCACGTGGATATATCCGAGATTTGTGAAGAGCTGGTTGGCATCTACATATTTCTTTATATTCAGATATTTTTCAATCTTGGCTCAGTCTAATCGATGAATCCCTCTAATTATTTATCCCAGCAGATTTAGTCCTTTGAGCTGATACTTGGGGGAATCCCCATCCTAAATCAAAAAGCCTAATTGATGAACCTCACAAGATGGTGTTCACACTTTCCTCACATCCATTTGCAACTGTGCATTAGTAATATAGTACTAACAAGAACACCTTACAGCTTACAGCTCTCCTCAATACTAGGCATGTCATCTAATTTCATTTCGAGAATAAGCAATAACCCACCTTACAGCTCATGGGCTTTCATATACAATAATAAAAGTAGTAACAAGAATAATAGCTTCGGCCTCTGGGTAGAAATTGTTGGGCTTCTGTCCTGAGGCTTGTTGGTTAGGCTTGACCCACGAAGACCTAGTAATGGACTTGTTGTACGAGCAGGGAGAGAAGAAAGGAAAAGCAGTCGGCAATCAGCATACCAATTTCAAACTTTGACCTCAAGGCAACCTTTAGCCTCTTCTGACACTAAACTATGTCAAAATTCTCAGAGATTCTCAACTCAAATCAAGCACTTTCCAACAAAAAAACTTACATTTTGGCCCACTCTTCTTTTTTTAGATTTTAAAAGGGAAGAAAGTTGATCAATAAGATTTTAATTCTCATTGGCCAACAAGTCCATATTCATTTTTTAGAGACATTGGATTAAGAGAAAATGCAACCGCAAATAAGAATGTAAGGGCCAACCAAATTTGACTATAATGACGCTAATTTCTTCCCACCTTCCTACTAATACCTAAACCACCCCACCCATCACATAGTCAAAGTCGATAGAAAACAGAAGAAAGAACGAAACGAGGAAATTGCAAATTCCCATCTTTTCCTTGAAAGAGACAAGGACTATCAGCTACTGTATAAACTAATTTGTTATTTGTCCTGGGGAGATGGGACTTCAAGTTCAGACTTTTTACCTAATTACAGTGTTGTTAGACTTTGTATTAATAATCAAAGTAGGAATTTTTACCTACTTCAGTCAAAACATGCCTAATCCCAAGTTCTACGCTTCATTTAATTTAAATATAGAAAACGTAGGTTAGGAATTGAAAGTCTGTGATTCACGATTAAAAAAAAAAAAAAGTTAGGGAGGGATAGAGCAGCGTTTGGCCAGTGGAAGTAGTGGATTAGGATTCAAGAGTTGAAGTTGAAGTTGAAGGTGGTTTCCAGTGGAGTCCAGTCGACGTCTAACATGTGAACATTCCATTTTGCAAAGTTCACAAGACAATCCAATCACTGCCTGCATGGATCAAAGTTAGATAAGTTGACAGTTGGGTACGGACTTGGTCACTCCTCACTCCCCTACCTTTTAAACGACACACCGGAGAAAAAAGCAGCTTAGAATAATCCTTGTTGTCGTGGTTGCTTAACTTATATACGTTTGGCGGGCTTACGTTCAGTGGCAATAGTGTAAATATGTTGATATGAATTTAAAAAAAAAAATGATATTTATTATTGGTAGACCACCAAAAGTTTAATGTACTCTTTGAGGAGGGGTGGTCGATCTCCTTGAGTGTCTAACCTTAACATTCCTAAACCAGCACTCCCTTGTGGGGCGGTCTTGGTTAATGACTAGTATGGCTACCAGGGTTCCTCATGGGCACGCACATACACGCTCATGGGGAGAGTGCATGGACCGGCATTGTGCCACACACATTGAAGGGAGGCTTGGCACGTGGGTCTAACCCAAGTATGACCCTTTACCATGCCAGTCCCATGTCTAAGCTAATTGAGCTACCCTATTGCCCATAGTGCACGGGTGTGCTCCATTTCAATAGTTGCCTATCATCATTGACACAGGTGCCTCACACCATGGTCTTCCCTTTTGGCACATAAGAGGTGCCTCCCATGAATTGATAAGAACCCTAGTCTTGAGCTGTGAGATCATGATCCAATGCCATTAATCTTAAATCAGAGAGAGAGAAAGACCATCAATTTCATCCAGCAAACACAATCCAATTACCCAATTAGGGGATGGTCTTAACTTACTTTGTTAATAAAACTCAAGAAGTACTGTTTTAATCAAATCTGTGTGGTTTGGTTTGTGGTTTCTATTTGTTCTTTTGTTGATGGCCTCGTTTATACTCACTCCCGCGTATCATTCATCGATAAATGATACGACAAAAAAACCGAGAAAGAGAAACAGGAGGCAAGGAAAGAAAAGGGAAGAGGAAGATGATTTGGTAAATTAGCGGAAATTCGGGTGAAAGTTAGAGGGAAGTGAAGGTGAAGGGTCCTACACTTGTACAATCTATTTCTTTTATTTCTTACTGATCAGAAAAGGCTAAAAAAGCACAGAAAGAAAAAGAAGATTGATGGGAGAGAAACATGTGGTAAACTTGAAGTTGAAGAAGCCAAAAATAAACCCACGCTGGAATGCACGAGCATCTGTGGGTCAAATATGCTACTAACCAAACTACCAGTAACCATCACTATTTCTTGTGTGCTTTCTGCGGGTACATTGTACTACAGAGAAGGTACACAACACCTCATTACTGGTAGTGGTAGTGGTACACCCCCTAGATGGGATGGAATGATGGAATGATAGATGATGGGCTTTGGGGGCATGGGTAGTATACAGTGCAATGATCCGTTGAACCCACCAATATCTTGTTATCTTAAAGCATGCCACATGGCATTAGGGGATTTATTTCTAATGTGGGTCCCTTCTGTTTCGTGACTCCAACTGCACAATTTCCAACTTCCAAACCCGGCAAAAGATCGGGCCCATCCACATCCAGTGCTCGCTTCGCTGGGCCCTGACCCTGAAGTAGGTGGGTCCGGAATTTCTGGGATAGTTGCACTTGGCCCCTATTATGACCTTTGAATTACTAAAGCCTAAAGGGTAAAGGGGCCATCATCTATGTTACCATGTATCCTCTCCAGACTCCAGTATTCAGTCTTCACTCTTCACCACTGGGTTCACTGAAAACAAACCAACTCCAGGTCCTGCTGAGAAACATCTGTCCCAATTCCCATGCCCACCTCCACAAAGTGAAAAAGCCAATAATACATCCCAAATCCCATTAAAAGGACCAGCGTCATCACTTGTCTAAAAGCAACAAAAAAGGTCCCAACTACAAACAAAATCCAGTAGATACAAGAAAATAAACCAAATGAAGGAAATTTTCAACATCAAACACACAAAGGCAAAGCAAGAAGAAAAGGGAGACCAAAAAGTTGTCCTGTAGGCCACAACCTTCGGTCAGATAAATATTTTCAGCTCATTCACATATTTCCACAGAAAACAATGCCCAAGCGTTACCAATTAGTTAGCGAAAACAGAAATAATAAAGTCCAAAAGATTACCAAGTAAACAACACAACAAAAAAGCAATGGAGAAAATGCTACCCAAGAAATACAACTCAAAAAGTCGAATCCATTTACAAAACAGGGGGATATTCCCATTTATCTAGATACATATCTCCTGATCTGAACATAAGATAACCAAAAAAAAACAGAAACATATATTTATATGATTATATCTCGTGTTTTTTTACTCCACTCCATTTTTGAATTTCCTCTTGACTCTTCAGTTTTGAGTTGAGGGGGGGATGGGTGTTCCATCGGAGTCGGGGGGGTGGCGATAATAACACTAAACTTCTCTGGGGTCAACAAAGATGGAGAGACCAGGTGGAGATTTAGTCCAGTCGCCGACGGAGCCATCACTGTAGTCCTCCCCGAGTCGCTTCATACACCAAAGGTCCTCGGCGCACCCAAACCACTTCCAATGGGGGATCGCTAACTTGAGCGGTTCGCGGCTCGATACCTCGGTCACCACCACGCGGCACCCACGATCCTTGGCCAAGTTATGTGCGAAGCTACATAAAGACTTCATGAGCTTCGCCGCGTGGGGCCCATCTCCGCCCAACCCGTACAAGAAGTGACCCCCGAAGGGCCGGAACACCTCTGGGACCGAAGGTATACAAAGCCACGGAAATGCCTTGTCCACAATCCGACTCGTCTTGGCCAATCCGCGTTTGACTCGCGATACGCCTCGAACTTCCAATGCGAAAACGTCTTTACTATTCCAGACGCTTAACACCGCCCATGACTCCGGCGGGTCGGCGAGGAAACGCTCAGCCCCCGGCCACGACTCTTGGTCGTAAGTAGCGACAAAGGTTCCGAGGTTGAGTTTGTTGTTGAGGATTGAGTCGATGTCGCGGGGGAAGAACTCGGTGGTGGAGAACCGGCGGCGGTAAAGCGTTTCAGCTTCGGATGGATCGAGCCGAAAGACGTGGATCCGCCTGGGGATTCTGAGTCGGTGGGCAAAGACGGGGTGGACCAGAATAGAAGGAGCACGAAACTTGGCGTAGCCGCATCGGTCAGTAAAGAGCTTAACTGATGCTTCGTTGTCTTTTTCCGTCGCCATGTATGCGTACTCGGCGCCATTTTCTCTAAACCAGTGCTCCATTCGAGAAACCAGCTTCAACCCAATACCCATACGCCTGTAACAGTTAAAAAAAAACAGGAGAGAAAAAAAATGAGAAATTCTTTCTACTTTAAAACATTTTTTCCAATCATTTTTAAGCATTTTTGTCCCAACAATTACAGGCCAATTTACTGAAGAATCAGTATGCTTTATCCTGAATGGGTCTCCATGAAAAGCAAAATAAAAGGGAAGAAAGAATAAAATAATGGTAGAGTATACTGATACAACAAAAAGAATAGCACCTGTGAGAAGGAGAGACGCGGAGGCCTAAGATGTAGGCGAGCTTGGTATAGACGGGGAGGGGTTTAAGAGTATTGTCGTTGCCGCCATTTTTTCCATTTCTAGAGAGCTTCTTACCGCATGTAACAGTCTTGATGCAGCCTCTGATAACCCCAACGATCTCTTTCTCCTCACTAGTCTCAGCTACCTGATTAGATAAGTCCCATTCAACATTTGTTAACACCCCACGTAAGCAAAATAACACAAAGAAACTAGTAACAGTAAGAAAACAAGACAATTAGAAAAAGAACAAGGGGGAAAGAGAATGAACAGTTACAGTGAAAGAAGAGAAGGGATAATGGAGGAAAGCAATGGGTAGTAGTGGTAGGAAGACGGGAACGTACCAACATGAGGAAAGCAGGAGAATGGCGGACCCTACAAATGGGGTCACCATACAAATCGGTAAAGAGAGAAAACTTGTCGCTAGGACCGACCTCACAGCGTCGTTCCATCTCTTCCACACCCAAACAATCCTTCTCCGCATCGAACTCTCTCACCACTATTACCTCTTGTCCCATTTCTCTCGCTCCCTCTCTCCCTATATCACCTAAATGCCTAATCCTAATCCTAACCAACGACACTTGAACACTTCTAAATGGAAGAACACGGTCAGATATATAGAAATGCAGAAGAGAACATAAAGAGCAGAGTGAAGAGAAAAAATATCTTCAGAGTATCAAGAATGAGTGGGATGAGAAACAGGTAATACGATTCAGCGAGGCTTTATAGAGCAACGAGAGAGAGAGAGAGAGAGAGAGAGAGAGAGGAGGCTGCAATCATCAGTTGTTAAATCGCAGTTTTTTCAAGGCCGCAATATCGCCTGAATCACGTGTCCAGCAAGCAAAAGGAGAAAAATAAATGGACGTGACCGAATTTAATAAGAAGCTTATAAAGCTGTTTTTTAATTTTTGGGGTAAACAGACAGAGGATTACACTATACTGCGAACCGTCAGGAAAAGTGGTAAAGCTGATGGGCTCTCAAGTCTCTAATAGGAGGACAGCCGCTTTTTCCTCTCTCTCTCTAGAGAGAGCAGTGAGTAGATTATCATTGTATTGAATTTGTATGGGGCTTTAAATGGCTATCATTCAATTATTTAGCATGGAAATCGAATAAAATAAAATCGTAAGACATATATATCTTTCCAGTTTCTACTCTACCTATTTCTCTCTCCAATAGGTCTCTCTTCTACTAAACCAAAAAACCTAATAAATAAATAAATATACATTTTTGTCAATTATGCTTATTTTCTTTGTTCTGCTTCGATAGGGAAAGGGAGGAGAGAGGATTTGGTGTTGTGTATGTAACTAATACCAATAGATAGCTTCGCATTTACTTTTGAAAATGGCGGCTGTGGCTGCGCTCAGTCTTGCGGTTTTAAATTTTAATTCTATTTAATCATCCCCTATATTTAATTGTAGGCTTCTCTACTTCTAGGGGTATGGGGGATGGGAGGGGCCGGGGCCTTGGCAATTTGGCATCATGGTTCTGAGTCATGAATCATCATGACCCCACTTTTATAATGATTACACCATCCACTACCTCATCTAATCTACATCCATGCATGCCATCACCCTTATCTCTAATAACACATGTCACGTATAGCGTAAATATGTACCATGCCACCACTCACTAACGGACTCGTCACCATAATTACACCGCATGCCCTCCATATATATGCTGGATATTAGTCCTACGCTTCCACTTGCTCTTCATCCGCCGCCGGGGACTCTCAACGTGGCGTAAGATGCACCATTTGTTCGGAAGCATCGCAAACCCCCATGTTCTTAATGGACGCGTGGCCCACAATGCCCACAATCAGACGCGTTGATTACAGGCACCGATATTTCCCACTCCCACATCGTGGTTCCTTTCTTCTTCTTATCTGGTCTCATCGTCTTCTTTTGCCCCTTCCCCTATTGTATATGAACACGTAATGCCTGCCACCAATCCCCACTTTCCGTTATCCTCTAGTCTTATCCAATTAACGGTTGCCAGTTTACCGTTACTGCTGCCCTTCTGTATCAGCGGACGGCGGCTACGTTTTCTTGGTTTTTATCCGATATCACCACTCCACTCCAAGAGTCGTTTGGGGTCTACTAATGCATTCCGTTACCGACAATCGCTAAAAACCAAAAGCCAATATCTTTGAGGCCGCAATGGCATGAAACTTTGTCCAATCAGAACACCCCGTGAATTTTGATGCACACCCGACCCGTTAGTCGTTACAGACAAGTATAAATATATAAATATGAAAAGTCTAACTTAGGTCGTTAGGAAAGCGTGACTGGGGCTCCCTCCCTGCCTTTATCTAGGGTAGGGTCACAACTTCAACTTAGAAGTGGAATAGGATCTTTGAAGCCCGCTACTATTTAAAAAATAAAACTCATCACTGTAAAAGAGATTTTGGAAAAAGAATAAATATGGAGGAGTTAATAGGGGCACATCCCACTTTTGAGTTTTGATAAATCGTACGTATCTGTCATGAAAGGACAAAATCAAAAAAAGAAAATAATGCACACACACAATTATTGTTAATTGAAAATATAGGATGTTTTTTGTTTTTTAGTATATACCATGTATTAGGAATAGGTTGTCGTATGTCTTTATTGAAAATTAATAGAATGTGCCAGTATCACTCCCAAAAATTGGGGTATTGTTGTTTGGGGTTGAGAGGGATTGTGGATGTAAATCGTAACTACTTGGATAAAATAATACAATAGTTAATATAAATCAATGATTGGCTTCCCCAGTCTCTATATATAAGGCAATAAGAAAAAAGTTGTTGAAATAGCATCTATGTAACAGCGTTTATTGAATAAACGCCCACGTTCCAAACACCCCTATAATGTAGAGAATGAGAATTTTGAGAAACGTAACTGACACTGCAGATTTCATTGATGGTTATGTGCGATAAATCTTGAAGACAACAAGACCCCACAAAATCAACCCATCGCCACCAGCAGCCAAGCCAAGGATATATTGGTAACCCGTGACCTGACATTTCAGACAAAACATATATGACATGGCAACCACAAAACATCTGACTTCACCTCTTTGATCGATTGAATTGTACCACCAAGTTCCCAATTCCACCTCTATTGAATTGTCTTTCCACCTCTCCAGTCTCCACACACATACGATACAATAAAGGAAAATCCTTTAAATTGCCAATATTTTTGAATATATATGTATCTCCAGCTGCCAGCTGGCCTGGTTAAATGAAAAGCCCACATGAAAACAATGGTATCACGTAATAGAGTGGAGAGTATAGCTAAATGAAAATCTTATCTGGGTGTGACTGAGAGAGAAGAGAGGGAGTAGATGCGATGCATTTTCATCTATTGGACCGTCCATATTCCGAAAGGTAAGCATGATCGATCAGTAGCACCATAGGAGAAAAGTGGGGGGAGATGATGATGATGATGATGTTGATGTTGAAGTAAAGAAGCGTTATGGTGTTTGGTTTTGACGTGAGAGAGAGAGAGAGAGAGAGTCGTAATTGAACATGTGGACCATATAATTCTGTGCCACGTAATGGGAGGTGACTGGTGAGGTCCGTTGTCTTCCACGCACAACGGACCCTTCATTTGGTGCTGCATGTGACCTTCACCCGTGATTGGATTTGCAGATTCCATGTTCTCACCATTCATGTATGAGTAACATCGATGTTTTGAGTTGTTAGAAGCTGAGAGCTGGCCGTCATCTCCTTTCCTTTTCTTTTTCACGTTGTGCTGCTCTCTTCAGTCTTGTCCCTTCCATGACCATGAGGAATATATTGCTAGCGATGCCTCGAGCGATCGGCCTCTATATTTGAATTTAACCGACTGCATGTGGGGCTTGGCGTTCCTAGTTCCTACTAGATCGGGTTTCTTCATCCAAAGCTATGAGAGATCGAGAGAGATTCATGGACTGGTTCAAGGCTTCAAGCTCAGTGCTTATTTCAATGGAGCTCCCTCATTCATTGATGATCAGATTAAAATTAATTATAAGCAAAACCCACGCCACTAACTCTTACACAATATCAATATGGGGCGGGTTAGCAGTTGCGCCCCTAGTAGCTCTATTACTCTCTGTGTCAACTTGTTAATACAAGACTTTAGTTCATATATAGTTCATCTAATGGGGCACTCTTACGTCTCAACATAGTAATTAATATACTGAAATTTTTATATCCAGAGAGTGCTTTTTGATCATCCAGGAAATTTTTTGGTATGAGGTAAAAGTAGGGTCTTAAGTTCAAGTAATTATTTTTTATAATCTGATCAGAAATGTTTTGTTTTCTTAATAAAGACATGGCATGACTTCAACTAGTAAGAAATTGATTTGAGGCCCATAATTTCATAATGAATATATATATATATATATATATATCCTAACACTCCCACGATCCTTGGAAGTTGGCCCACGTGCCAAACGATTCGGATGGTAGTCAACATGCATGGCGGTTGCCTCAGGGAATCTCAGACCACTTAGACGACTTCTCGGAAATCTTGGATGTGTTGCGTAAAGCCCACGCCAAACAATGCCTATATAAAGGCACCAACCCCAATGGCATAGGGGAGCAAGTAAGCATATTCTAGCTCTCATACTTTGTGATTTTTAACTCGCAGTCTACTATGAGAGTACTGACTTAAGCATCGGAGCGACCTCGTCGAGTTAGCCACCCCGGGTCCTTTGACATTGATTCCTTGCAGGTCTTTAAAGAACTACGAAACTCAACAATCAATCTAGCTCGCCACCAGGCAGCTCGGCCCTCTGGTCAGCTCGGTAACTAATAGGCAGCTCGGCACCCTAGTCAGCTCGTCACCTAACCTGCCTAGCTCGGCCCAGTCAGTTCGACACCTAACCTACCCAGCTTGGCCCAGTTAACTTGGCACCTAATCTGCCCTCAGCTCGGCCTAGTCAGCTCGACATCCAGGTCCTCGTCCAGCAAAAGTTCACTTCGACCTCAGAATCATCGGCCACTTGGAAGCAAACCAAATGACGAGGTATTAGCATAAAAAATTGATAGATCACCAAAAATTGATTCATGAAATATATATATAAATATATATATATATATGAGAAAGGCATATGCCCTTGTTAAAATGGCCTCATAATTGTAATGGTCCATCCTAATGACCAATTTGTCCTTAAACACTACCAACCTTCCTATTCTACCACTACTCTATTCTGTTTTGTGTTTATTTGTAGAGACGATTATGCATCATGCTTCGTGTATGGTGAAACATTTTCTTCTTTCCATTTAAAATTTAAAATAAAACTACCCCTGGAAGATTCAGATGCAATCTTCCGCTAGTAGAAAATTGTGGAATTAATTAAATTCCTTATGTTTTAAAAGAAATGAGGTATATTCTTCCCGGCCGATTATGTTAAGGAAGGTATATACATATAAATATTGTACACCTTGATTAATTCCATGCTAAAGTCGTATTAAATATATATAAATCTCGGGGAACCCACACTCCATAATGTCTCCTCACAAGTCACAATTACATGAATCGGGAACTGGAGTCTTTTTGTAGTCTCTATTTTTTTTTTTTTTTATATCAATTATCGCTAACTGATTGCCGACGGGTTCTAATCTAAATGAAACAAATTAAATGATGATCACAATTGACAAAGAGGGTCCACGAAAACCCATGATTATAATTACCCACATGATTTGCGCGCGGTTTATGGCTTTTTACTTAACCACTTGTAGTATAATATACAAATAAAAACTCCGGCCGGTTACCGTGGAGCGTGAATTGAATTGATTGAGAAGTGCTCTTGTCTCTTTAAATCTAATTTCATTATCAGTTATCAATCTGTGTAGGTAAAATATATAAAAATCAACCACCCAATCAACTCAAATCTACGTAAATTAAGGATGGTAGACGAAAATCAAGAGTTAAAGAAATGCAAGTATTAGAAATTAAACAGGACCAACGGCACCATATTTAATTAAGAAATTGGAGCCGGCCGGCCGGCTTATACATCCGACCCGGAGAGAAATAGAGAGATAGAACATATATGGGTCCTGCACAAGTACCATGTCTATACTCTATATATACATCCGACCCGGAGAGAAATAGAAAGAGAGAGAGATAGTAAAGCAGGGTTAAGGAAAGGAGAGAAGAAACAATTAGAGACAAAAAGGCAAGACAATCGTCTCGGTGTGATAATGGGAGAGGGATCTTGCTCCCTCCGTCGAGATCTAGCTGACGCTTTGTACGCACTCCATTACCAAACTGTGGTAGTAGTATATTAGGGTTAGTGACGAATGGATGGGAAACACAACCCAACCCAACCCACGATGTATGGCCAATGCGAAACAAGAGGTCCTGAGATGGGGCGATTTATCTCCTCTCTTTTTTTTTTTTTTTTCTTTCTTTGGTAGCGCTAACATGACAAGGCTAGAGTAACAAAAACAGGGGGTGCCAATTCCCAATTGTGAAATTAATCAAATCCTCGCTATGTGTGGCCAACAATGACATTCACCAACATATTCACAATTATCCCGCATATTGTCTGGTCCTACTGTCCCACCATTATATAACAAATGCTGTTAATGAAGCGCTTCCCTAAAATTAATTTCTTATTAATCAAGAAGTGGGGTTTGATGATATGCTTTTAAGTTTTGAAGTAGGTACGTAGTTGAATTGAACCCCACCACCCACACCTTAATTCCATCAAGCCTGCGATCCAGTCCAGAGTTAGACAAAGAGTAGGAATGGCAAAATTACATGGAGTGGGTGGTGTAGCTCGAGGTTTACATATATAGCAAGAAGAGAAGGATTAGTTAGGAGACCTCATCTTGAATTCTTGTGTGTTTAATTAGTTTATATAAACTTGTAGCGTTGATGTTTAATTTGTTTTATATATAGAGTTGATTAATTGTCGAACTCGAAACAAAGGTATCCATGACTTCGACATGCACCCAGCAGGGCTCCTGTCATCGAGACCTTCAATTGACCTCTCCACATTTGCTTTGATTATTTAATTGCTTTGTTGGGTCTAAATTGATGGATAAAAATAAAATAAAACCTCGATAAACCCTAACTTATTTTTTTCTTTCCCGTGGTTTGATTGCTTGCTTATATGCTTCAGACTTTTTATTTACATCTCTAGAATTAAAATAGGCTGCACTGTCATTGCCAAATCAGAAGAAGTCAATAAATCGTCTTTGTTCCTTTTTTTTATTAGATATTTTTTTGGTTGTTGTAGGGTTCCCTCGTAATCCTACACATCCAAAATACTATTTTTTTTTAAGCTTGTAAAATGTCTAATCATAACGACGTTTCTTATGATTTCATTTCAGAGCCAATCCAATTTGATTGACAGACGATTCTTATGAGCCTTCATGAAAAGCGGAAAGATCCACCTAGGTTCCACAAACTCCTGTTTCACTGTTTGGGCCGGTCGGTCCATTATTAGGGTTCTTTTTTTTAACCATTAGTAGATATGTCTTATAATAAGCCAGAAGTAACTGACGCCTCCCCTCCTTGTCCCTTGAGAATAAAAAAAAGACCTCATCAGTCATCACCTCACATTGAGGAGAGGGGATTCCCGAATCTTCTTGGAGCGGGTCTAGTCTAGTGGATATCCATATCCAAAAGCAGCAGTCACCACTCGAGCGACTAGTAAGTACAACCAACCGACGACTAGTGATACTGAGACCTTTGAAAGGATATGGATAGTAACTAATATATTGTGGGATTTCAGTGTCTTACTTACATTACATGACAGATAAGTACTGCAATGGGAAAAGTAATAAAGGGGATGATCAATGATGAGAAGATAATCATTATCATCATCCTCGTCTGTCCTATATTACATACACCACCATCATG
Organism: Nelumbo nucifera; assembly: GCF_000365185.1. Next base: position 263,412 of record NW_010729186.1, read on the forward strand.
TAAGAGATTTACATACATCCAATTTCGTCCTTGATATTAGTCATCCTCCTCGGTACAACAACCATATAATGTTAATCGCCATCGTAACACTATTACTATTGTCTATTGGTGCCCAGTTTAACAAAATTGTAGGGAAATTTGTGGGCTGCTGGTGCTGGTGCTGGTGCTGGTGCTGGTGCTGGTGCTGGTGCTGGTGCTGGTCCTCTCTATATATATATATATATATATCTATCTATCTATCATATATAGATGTTATTATAATATAAAATACATTGGATGTGATGCGAAATGTCTGGTAAGCAAGAAAGAGTTGGGACAGCAGACCATGTTATGCGTCCCTGTTGCTTGCTTAATGTTAATTAGAGAATAGAAAATTCCAGTAGAGCTTTGTTGTGTGAATTTGTTTAAGTAGATACAACTGTAATAATAGCGTTTAGAAAAGAGGAGGAATCCTCTCCTCCGCCCGCCTTTCTAAGGCGAGGGGGGTGGCCGCTGTTGCCTTTTGCCTTGGGACATCTGCCCTTGTGCTTGTGGAATGGCAACTGGCAAGGCTGGCTTGCATTTTGCCTCACATTCACACTCACACTCCTCTAAAAACAGTTACACAGAAGATCGAGCTACCTTCCTCTTTATTTCTTTTTTGGCAATTCTAGGCAAATTAAAGTCCAAGGGGTTTCACACGGTTTTGGCCACTTGCCTTTAACTAAATTTGGCTACCAACCTTTTTTTTTTTATGTATTGATCGTATTCTCTCACTCTTCATGTTTTGCTTTGCGGGGATCAACTACCCCTCTCCTCCCCAATAATAAAAATGGAATGTGGATTGTTGAGGGATCTTTATCAATTATTATCTGTTAAAAGGTCAACCATGAACTCCCCCCGCCTCTTATAATTCCACTTTTTCTTATGCTATCAAAACTAGAGGTGATCATGATCCGGGCCGGATTCTGGACCTATGACTTCTATAAATGGGCCTGGGTTGACATTCAATCTGACACACCTAGCAAGTTGAATATATATATATATATATATATATATATATATATTGATGAGCTAAGTTCACACAGCCTACTCTATTTTCTATAGCATTTATGGTTAAAATGAAAATTTAGAGTAGATTTTAGGAAATATTTGTCTTCTGTTTTGTGTGTCAATGAACCAATTTTAGGTTGGATCGTCTCCAAATCAAAATTAAATTGAATGAATTAGACAGATCAATAAGACATATTGAATTGGACCTGGACCATTTATAATGGATTTATATTGAATTCAGTTAGATTCAACCAATATCTGGCCAATTGATAGAAGATAAAAGTATAGGTGGCAACGGACCAGGTTTGAGTTGGATCCAATCTAAATTAAAACCAATTTGTATAAATTAGACAGTACAGACATTGAATTGGACTGGTCCAAAGTATTCACATGATTAGATGGACCATATTCAAAGTATTCCAAATTAAACTGTAACGAACGAACTCATATTTGACCGGATAAGATTGAACCATATTCAGTCCAATTGACACCCCTTTTGATAGCAATGAATTTTTGCTACAAAACTTAAAAATTCATTCTCCAATTTTGATTTTGATTTTCAAGTTTCAGAAAACTTCTATTCCTTGACTGGTTTTAGAAGCTATTAACAAAAAAAGATATTCATATTATTGACCACCCAATAACATTATTGTAAGTTGTGACATGTAATTGGAACCAAGTTCACCTTCATCAAGTAATGACAATTTGCAGGTCCTGTCCTCCATGGCGACAAAAGTAATTCACTAATGCTAAAAGATCTGCCCCACCTGCATAACCCCCTTCACTTCACTGCCACCGACATATCCATCACAACACCTCCTCCCTCCACCTTCTCTGCCTGTACATTTGTACCACTACATGTGCGCGTAATCTTATCCCACCAAATATATTGATTAATGCGAATCCATTACAAATGGATCAGGATCCAATCCAATAAATATTTGGGATTATTTTCAATCGGTTCAATTTAATGTTTTGATTGTATGTTCAATCTATTTTGTTCAGATCTATTTTAGTTTAGATTAGTCTAACTCAAACATGGTTCATTGACATTAGATTAATCCAACCCAATTCAATATAAATTTATTAATCCAATAAATATTTGGACCATTAAATCTAGATTGATCTAATTCAATATGTCGTATTGGTCCGTCCAATCCATCTAATTTAAAATGCATGGCTTGATAATTGTTTCAAATTTTTAATGGTTCAAATGATTGTCTAATAACCCAAACCATTAACCAAGTTTACCCAACAACAGGTTATTACCAATCCCCACATCTGGCCCGTTTTTTTTTTTTTTTTTCTTTTGTGAGACCCATATGACATACCCTAAGTTTTCAGCAATTGACGTAAATATACCTTGTGATTATTTTATCTTCCATTTTGTATCAAAGTTTCAAAAATAACCAATCAAAAAACAAACTTCTATTGACTGTTCAATCTGTTAATGGGTGGACCTCATAAGACTTTGGGGTTTTTCTTGATGGGTGCTCCAAAGCAGAAGTGGAGCTCATAAGAAGAAATTTCTTTCTGAGGATCAAAAAATATGAAGCTGACAAATGGCACATAATACATACGAAAAGACACAGAGTTCAGCGGTGTATTGACTCTAAATTCAAATATGGATCTCTGAATTAGGACAAGTAGAGGAACATGTGGGTCATACCAAATGGGTGGGGATCCAGAAACAAGACTTTGGAGCTTTTCTTAATGGGTGCTTCAAAGCAGAAGTGGATCTCATAAGAAAAAACTTCTTTCTGAGGATCAAGAAATATGGAGCTGATAAACGACACATAATACATACCAAAAGACACAGAACTCAGCGGTGTGTTGGCTCTAAATTTAAATATGGATCTCTGAATTAAGACAAGTGGAAGAACATGTGGATCATACCAAATGGGTGGGGATCCAGAAACAAGACTAGATTAGCACTCAAAAGGCTCCAACAGATTCCAAAACATGATCTTAACCCAATGGTGCTTAGTACGGTAGTTTAGAGTGACGACGATCCATGAAATTTCTATTAGTGACACATTGCAGATTGCAGCCCTGAAATACATCCACCTATCTAAATTCATGAATATCCAAGATAAGGGAGTACTTTGACTTGGATTGATATTGACGTTTTCTTGAGAGAGGGTATGGTTAAGTTCAATGGAGTCAATTCACAGGGTATGTCTAGGTACTCTTAAGTTTCAATTGCAACACTTGAGTATCCTTAATTTTCGATTGCCACATTTGAATACCATGAACTTTTAAAAACAGACACTTGGGTCCATCCGTTAAATATTATATAATGTCAATAATACTATTTTCGTGTATTTTTTATATCATTCTATGGAGTAAAATCATTATTAGAGAATGTTATCATCAAAAAATTTGAATATGTTATTTGTTGTCCATGTGAGAACGTCATTATAGGGAGATGTTTGATTACCTAAAAATGATCTAAAAAATACATGAGAAGGGTATTTTTATTATTATTATATAATGTTTAATTGACAGAACACTAATGGATGGACCTAAGTGTTTATTTTTAAGATTTCAGGGTACTCAAGTGTTACAATTGAAAGTTCAGGATACCTATTTGTCACCACCCTGTGTTACCTTAGCCAAATTCTTAATACTCTAGGGCTGAAATTGGATTGGATTTGGATTTGGATTTAATCCACATTGGCCTTACTGTTCTTAAAATGACAAAATAATTAAAAAAAAAATTAAGAAACCCTAGGAAATAAAGCTTATTTGGAAATTTGGCATTTCTTGAGGATGTTTCTAAAAACGTGAGTTTGCATATCATGGTATTTCTGCTAACGTGAGTATGGGACAGTATGTATGTTCCAAAGAAAGGAAATTTTGATTTTTTTTTTTTGGTCAAGGTTTTATTTGGTTGCAATGCAAACCTAAACTAGATACAAATTTTGCATTGAACAATTGAGGCTCCATTTATTTGCAATGCAAATGTAAACCAGATATGAATTTTGCATACATTTGTTTGTAATTATAACTTGTACTCTTATCTGATTCAAATTTTGCACTTTTTTCTGATTTTGCATCTAAAAAACTGATGTAAAATTTGCACCACCTAATTCTACCTTAGTTCTCCCCCATAGGGACCACATCAATTTGCTTCCTACCTTATTCTTCCCAAACAAATAGCATTCTGCCAGCCTCCATTCTCTGTCATATGTGGGGACCATATCATCTTACTTCATATTTTACTTCTTAAAACAAACAAAATAAAGCCAATTCTGAAACCAGGATTTACATGGGCTTGGATTTGCTACCCATGAATTGTTCCCATATCTCTACTCATGTGATATTACAGCTACGCATTGGGGATATCTCCATTATCATTCATGGAAAAATGTTCCTAATACATGGTGGTGGTGCTTTGTGGCTAGGTACGTGGGAACAACTTGTCGGTAGCAGATCCCAAGTGGATTCACACTCAGTCTATTTACACTCCTATGTCTTTACAGCAGTGCAAATAAACGGAGACTAAGAATTTCTCTCCTATCTTATACAAATTTTGTACTTTTTTTTGTCTCATTTACACTGACTGGCAATGCAAATTTTACATCCCTAAACATTTGCACCATCTTCCTCTCACCTAATTTCTCTCATATAAAATGGGGACCACATCATCTTTCTTCCTATACCTCGCTCCCAAACAAATAACCCTCCCACCTCCATTCTCTCTCCTATAAAGCAGGAACTACATTTTACTTCTTACAAGAAACATCTAAAGCAATGGTAAACAAGAATTTACAGTCAGCCTATTTGCACTCTTATGCATTTACACCAGTGCAAGTAAAATTCACAGTGCAAACAAACTGAGCCTAGGGTATTATAGTCTTTCCGTTTCTTTTGTGCATGCGTGTATGAGTGTTTATCCTCTCGCTGTGGGTAGTTGTGGTGTAAAACATATATTAGCACTATGCTCCCAAGAACTAAGGCTTTGTTTGGTTGCAATACAAATCTGAGCTTGATGCAGAACTTGTACTCAGTTCAAATTTTCAAACATTTGTTTATAACTATCATTTTCATTCTTTCCTAATGCAAAATTTGCACCATTTGTCTCATTTTGCACTATGCACTCATTGATGGTACAAATATTGCATCTCAAAAACTGATGTGAGCTGCTACCAACTTCTTACCTTAGTTTCCTTCCATATAAAATGGGGATCACAACATCTTCCTATTTTACTTATACCATATTGCTTCTGAAAAACTGACATGAATTTTTCACCAACTGCTTCCTACCTTAATTTCCTCTCATATAAAGTGGGGACCACTTCATTTTACTTCTTACTTTACACCTGGAAAACAAACAAGCTTCTTCATGCTTCTTTCTCTTCACGTAACATAGGGACCACCTCATTAGTTCATTATACTTGAAAACAAATTAAAACAAAGTTAAACCTGAATAAAAAGTAAAACAGAATTCACACTCAACCCATTTGCACTACCACGAATTTTCACTGCCCAAATTTCATTTGTACTGCAAGAATCCTAAAGTTAAAATTCTTAACCATGTAAATGGGACATACCTTCCATTTTGCATTCACTGAGTTCATTGTCTGAAACACAAACATTCATCCTTTGAGTGACCAAAAAACTAATAACATAAAAAAAAAAAACAAATGAAGCATAGAGTAGTACTGAGATATAAACATTTAGAACTTTAGATGATGAAAAAAAAAAACCTGAGCATTTGCAAGATTTTCCCCCCTACCTACAAGAACCAAATCAAGTGTATAATTAAAATGAAAAAGGCTTCAAACTTGGTTGAAAATAGCCTCTATCATTATAATCTGAATATTGATTATCCCATGCTAATTGTTGTAAGTTAGTTAGCTCAATCCTGAACCGTTCTCAAGCATACAAAAGAGAGTGGAATATAAACGTTGACAAGGTGGAGTGGCAGAAGAGGATAAACGTAACCAACCCCCTATATCTGGGATAAAGCCTAAGGACATAAGGCTTTGTTGATGAGCTGTGAATTCCACTAAGGGCAGTAGCGTACTATTAACTTGGGTTGCATCTGATTAGATAGACCACCACCATGGCACCACAGAACTCTAGTTTACAGGCCCATCTTGATGTTAAACCACTATGCACATTCATATCACTTATCCCTTGAGGTTTCTGAAATATCACTTTCTGTATGACTTGTTACTTTTGATTTTGATTTTCACTCTCTCTCTCTCTCTCTCTCTCACAGGGAGTAGGGACTTATTTGAAAGAAAATCTTTGAGATTCTTATTCCCTTTATCTTAGGATAGATTGTCAGGTCAGAAAGCTCTCTGAAATATCACTAGTCATACTCTTTGTTGATGTTTGATATATTTAAATTCAAAATTAAGTTTAGAGAATACAAAAGAAACATATAAAGTTAAACTCCTTGTATCTAGGCTTAACATAACGTAAGCAGTTAAACAGGGATTAGTATGTAGGCTTAATTCTTGGGCCCAAAGAGTAAAACGATGGAGAATTTCTTTGCAAGTTTGTAATAATAATAATTAACTCTAGGGAGGCCCAAGTCCGACTTGAAACCATGCTTTTTAGCCTCTCCACAGCCCAGATGCAACATAGTGAAACTGACTTTTGACCCTGTCTCAAACCCTAGGTCATGATGAAACTAGGCTGGATGGAGCTAACTAAGTGCTGTGCGGTATGGGTACAATCCAACACTGCACAAATGACAGGATTTTAGTCTTTAGATCTGAGATTTCTGGATTTTTCTTTCCTTTTTTTTTATAACAAAGTTTACCAGAATCAGAGTTCCATTGATTACTCGCTAGATCAGACCAGAAGAAAAATCAGTTACGCCCATGGTGAATCACAGCCCTCTCGATATATTTCTGTGGCCCCACCTTGAATTGGATGAAGTGCCATTAAAATGGGGCCACCGGCCATAGCAATACATCAAAGAGCGTGGAAGTGGAGCCACAGCGGAGTGGACTTCTCCTCCTTAGACGGACTATATGCCTAATAAGTATATATCCAGCTGGGAACTTGGGACGTTCGTATATTTGCTGGGGAAAAAACATGTTAAACGCACAGTTCTCGCATCTCGTATCGTCTGAAGACCAATAAAATCACGAGAGCTATGGCCTATGGGAAAGTGAATCAAATACATCATCAGTTAGCAGTTACACAACTTGCTTGCGTTCTAAAGGTCTAAAAATTCAGACCTTGGATTGGCCTGGTGAACTGTAACCTTCACCCCTCCATGTGGGACCAATTTGATACACTTGATGATGATGGCTGTGTTTGTATTGTATGCAATCAACAAGACCAACGTCTACCACCGAGTGGCGAGTGTAGTACATGCCCCACAATCATCCAATCCCTTACTTCGCATGGACAGCTGATGTGGAGCGTTATTACTGGTTACACAGCTCCTACCAAGTTCAGCTAATCCCACCTTACTGCCACATACTGTGCCCCTGTGTAATCGAATGCCGATTATACCCAAAACCTGCCTGCTTATATATATATATATACCCCATAGAATAAATGTTCCAAAAAGAGGTGGAAAGTGAAGCAGCAGCCCACGATCCCCAGTCCCCACCTCTCAATTTCTCATGCATTAAGGTTTAGTGAAATATGAAAGAATCGCCTTCACCTGCTGGTGCCAATTTGGCTGGTTGATAAAATCTCCTGGTGGTTGTGGCGACTTGGGATCAGATCGAATCCTGCCGGCACCTGGGTTTGGGGATTTATGGGTTTAAGAGAGGGATAGGCTACCCCGTTGTGTAGCCAGTCCCAATCAGGCAGGCACACACTATAAGCACATTGAATAATAAATTGGATTTTTTTATTTTTTTTTGCACCTGTCTCTTAAAATACCCCCAGCCTACCCTTATAAAAAGATTAAAATCAACTTTCAATAAAGGTGTAAAATATTTACTGTGTGTTCATTCACTGTGCTTACAATGCTGTGCCTACTAGGTCCAGACTCAGTATAGGCCCTTGGAGCAAAAAAATACAATAAAATAAATTCAACTTCAAATGTCCAAAACCATATGCTCTATTTGTTTGCAAATATGATTTCATTTGCATTAATACAAATGTACGAGTACAAATTAAAAGGCTGCAAGTAAGTTTTACTTTGTTTTACTTCGTTTATGCCATAAATAAACAATAAAAGGTAAAATTTAAGACAAAATAAAGCAGAATCTGCATACAACTCATTTCCACTCCCATACTTAGGAACCAGTGCAAATGAAATTGTGTTGCAAACCAACTAGGCCGCAGGTCAAAAATACACGGGGTAAATAGCCCCTTTGTTGCAAACTGAATATTGCAATTTTCGCGACCCCAAAATGAGGAAAAGAGGAGTGTCAAATCATATGGTTTAAAAGCAAACCTACATAAACATGGTTCTCCAAACAAATTACAGCAAGATCACACAAAGCCAAAGAGCCAAGATGGCATTCTTTATTGGCCACTGTAACTCGAGCTATTGGGTACGAGTCCCGCTGCTTTCTGCACTTCTCACGGGATAAAAGTAAGGATGAGCCTGCAATGGCATCAGATGGTTGCTTATAAAACTTGAAAAAAGAAAAAGAATATACAGGAAACGCCCTGTTAATCAACCTGGACTGCTTTATCGAGGAAAGAGAACCTAGCATAAAGTCCACCAAAGTAGAACCCAAAAGTGCATTTGAATGGATGTGCTTGTTTCTGTGTGTGCGGATTACAAGTTTCCAATTCATCTGATTTTCAGGTTATGTCCATTCAAAAGGGCCCAATTTAACAGTCCAGTCAAATGTATCTGTAAACTATATCCTAACAAGAACATAACAAATTAACAATAACAGGTACTACCATTGCTTCTTTTGCAGTCGGCCTCTCTTGGTGGTCATACCGTAGCAACTTGTCAAGAAAGTCGATTGCCTACAGTAAAAAAGCATCAAGGCAGCATGTTATTGGACTATGATAAGAAGGTTATGCAACATTACTCTTGGTACAAATATTTAAGTATTATATCAGACCTCAGGCACTGCCAAATGTTGATTATCGGCATTGATGAACTTAGTCCATGGCTTCCGACCATGTCTACAAAAACAAATAACAAAAATTCAGTCAACGTTAACACTTTCAATTTCCAAACAAAACCATGAAATAAATCAAAAATGGGGTTCTATAAAAAACCTTCCAACAAGGGCCTCAAGGTGTGGGTCCAGCTCCAGACGGTATTTTCCCAAGTATGGATTTAATTCATCTGTTCCAAGTATCTATCAAATAAAAAATCCAGAAAATTATTCTCCTTTTCCTTTTTTCTGGAGCATTGGAAATTAGGGTTGCACATTCATACATAAGAAAAACAATAAACCAATTGCCAAAGTAGTTAAGATATCGTGAGGAAGAAGGTGAAATCAACAAATCTGAAACCAGAACTGCCGAAGCCCAATCGTCACCGGAAGTGAGGAAGAAGGCGATGCCAGAAACTGTACGGCTCAGAGAGAAGGCCAAAAGCCTCAACAAGTTGTGCACGCTAATCAAGGACAGAAATCTCAACAGCCTATAACTTCATCCGACGGTTAGTATGATCCTCAAAAAAAGCAATTCTGCGAATTTTTAAATCTGGGGGCTGACGAAAGTAATTCGAGGCCTGAAAATTCTTATTAAAGATTGCCTTAAAGAGATGGGTGTGGGACTAGACAAGGAGCCAGGTGTCCTGAGCACACCACCCCCAAGGAAAACCACCATGGAAAATGCCGAAAAGGGTCTATCAGATCGAGTTCCTCAAATAATTACCTCCAAACCTCGATGGGGAGAGACAGGTTGACGTTGACCCACTATCCAAACCCAGGTGGCTCATTTTTAGTGGGTAGGAGTTCTCACGATGGGGATTTTAAAAGGCAGGCTAATGGGCCATCAGTGCTGGAGGGGCCCAATTGGGTTACCCAACCATCAAACCGGTTGGGCATCCCTACTGAACCCTCGAAGTCAGTCAATCAACTCAGCCCAAAGCCAAGCCCCAATCCACTAAGTATTAACTCAAGAAAGGAAAACGCAGACGCAGGAATTGAAGAATCCTTACAGGAGACATCCAAAGCAGGAAGTTTGAAGGAAGGGTCGACAAGGAAAGAGTCATCTCAAGAGCTAAGAACAAGTCATATTGCAGAAACGCCAACATCAAGAATGGATCCAAGAAATCAGCAGGAAAACGTCAGCAAAGAGGAGTGTACAGCCTTAGAAGATAAACAAGAAGAAACTTCGAATGTAGATGTAGGGGGGGACAGTAGGAGATCAGTCTGAGGAGAAAGAGAGATCGACACAAAGAGAGAGCAGCTCGGGAAGGAGGGAAGGAAGTAATAGGGGGTTTTTATCAGTTTCATGATGAATTTGAATTTTCTTTTGTGGAATGTAAGGGGTTTTAGGATCGGGAAGAAGGAGAGTGGTGGTGAGTGAGGTGTTGAAAAGGTGGAAGGCAGGGGTGGTGCTCATCCATGAATCAAAAATTGAAAATTTGGATGCTAGGTTAATTATAAGTGTTTGGGGGGAAGGGCAGGTGAAATGGGTAGGGAAGCCAGCAGTAGGAAGTGCAGGGGGAATCCTAACTATGTGGGATCCTCTTCAGTTCAAGAAGATTTTCCAAAAAGTGAGCGATTTTCAGTAACAATGGTCTTTGAGTTACAAGGGGGTTTATGCTGCCAAGTTACAAATGTTTATGGTTCGAATTCGGATAAGGAAAGGCAAGCCTTCTGGGAGGAGCTTGCAGAGATTATAGGTGACTCATCTCGGTACCCTGGCTGATTGTGGTGATTTCAATGTTACCAGATTTACTGAAGAAAAGAAAGGTGGCCAACGAAGAACAAGAGCAATGCAGGACTTTTCAGAATTTATAAACAAGTTTGAGTTAGTTGATTTGCCTCTCTCAGGTGCGACATTTACCTAGTCAAATAATCAGGTTAATCCAGTGCTGGTGAAGCTGGATAGATTTTTAATTTCGGCTAACTGGGAGGAGAGCTTTCCTGGCACAAAGCAAGAAGCCTTACCGCGCCCCCTCTCAGATCATTTCCCTATCCAACTAACTACAAACAGACCAGATTCAAAAGCATACTCCTTTCAGGCTTGACAACAGCTGGCTTGAGGAGGAGGAGCTGAGGAATGTAATTGCAGAAAAATGGGATGATGTTCAGGTGGAGGGAACGGGTTCATTTGTGCTGGCAAAGAAATTGGGGGCAATTAAGGTCGTCATAAAAAATGGAGATCAGAAAAATCCCTTTAAACTGAGCAAAAGAAGATGAAGTGTCTAGAGCTGATAAAGGAAATGGATAAAAGAGAAGAACAAAGAATACTTTCGGAAGAGGAGAGAAGGAAAAGAGATGAAGCAAAGGTTACTTTTGGCAGGCTAGCCTATAAAGATGAGATAAGCAGGTGTCAGAAAGCTAAAGTGAAATGGCTTAAGCGGGAGATAGAAACTCAAAATTTTTTCATAGAATGGCAAATGCACGCCATAGAGTCAACAGCATAACCAGACTGGAGTTTGGACGCCAGAGTGGGGAGCAGCCAGGTGAAATCCAAAGCATTGCCACTAATTTTTACAAATCCTTGTTTTTGGAACCTTGGAAGCTTCGGCCACTACCCGAAGGGATTCAATTCAAAACCTTAAATGAAGCCCAAAAAGAGGAGTTGGAGAATCCTTTTTCAGAGGATGAAATACTGGAAGCTATCAAAAAAATGGACATAGATAAATCTCCAGGGCCTAATGGACTGACAAACTTGTTTTACAAGAAATGCTGGATTGTTATCAGAAAAGATGTCCTAAAGGCTTTTCAGGAATTTCACAATTCAGCATCGCTGGTGAGAAGCCTGAATGCCACCTTTATCACTTTAATCCTTAAAGTGGAAGGGGCAGTGAATCTTAAAGATTTCAGGCCTATAACCTTGCTGAATAGTTTCTACAAGCTTCTTGCAAAGGTGCTGGCCGAAAGATTGAAGATCTTAGAAAGTGTAATATCAGAAAATCAATGTGCTTTTGTTGGGGGAAGACAGATTCTTGGCAGTGTTTTAATTGCTAATGAAGTTATTGATTCTAGAAGGGAAGGAAAGCCAGGTGTTTTGTGCAAGGTGGATCTGAAGGGATGAGAGATCCATCATATGGTTGGCCGAACCCTGCAGGTACGTTGGAAGAAATTTCAAAAATTTCTCTCTCTCCCATGTGGGAATCACATTCCCTATTTTAGAAAACTGCATTTTCAATGACCAATCTTGAACCCAAACCGAACCAGATCTGAAACCAAGAGGTAGAAAAGGGATATACCTGATACGGAGTAGTAGTAACCCCCAACGAAGGTGTTCACGCCCAAGGAGAATACCAAAGACTGCTCCCACTGAAGAAAGACACGGCGTAGGGTGGAGCAGAATCAGCAGGATGGTTCTTCAGCAAGAACCGAATTCTTCAACAAGAACTCGATGGAGGGCAGGTGAGCACGACTTCTGATTATCTTTTCTCCCAAAAGATAATATCAAGAACTCTTCTTGATCACTCCTACAGGTGGAGATCGAACTGGTAATAGCGGCAATAGCAGGAGAAGGCAAGAACAGAAGATGGCGTCAGTCCAACTGTATGTTGTCTTCTCTCTTGAATCAGTCAGACTAAAGGATGATTGTATTTGGATCTTATCTGCAGATAAAGAGAGCTTCTCCTAATCCCATTAGGAGTTTCCTAATCCAAATCTTGTATTTGGATCTAAACTCTCCTAATCCCATTAGGAGTTTCTTAATCCAAATCTTGTATTTGGATCT
>NW_010729186.1:285427-296376 GCF_000365185.1 Nelumbo nucifera
TTATAAGGTAGCTTGACCCAGGGACCACTTAGTGTAAATGTTGGGCCCATTAAGAGCCCATGGTGATGGGCTCAGGGGTTCACTGTTTCCTACAGTGAATTCGGCCAAGCCTTGTAACAGAGGCTGGGCTGAACCCATGTGGCTAATGTGTAGATCAATGTTTGGGTCCCACGCCATACAAGGATACCCAATTGTGCAGTAGTTTGGAGGATATGTGAGCACATGGACTTAATGGGCCTGAAGCCCAATTTGAACTGGTATAATATGATTATTTAAAAAGGGGCGGTTCTGGGATTTAGATCAACAGATAGGATAGAGAGTTATCCCTATCCACTCAAAGAGTCCAGATCCAAATAAAGATTTGGATTAGGAAACTCCTAATAAGATTAGGAGGGCTGATCTTTATCTGCAGATAAGATAAGGGTTTATTCTTATCTCTTAAATAGAGTCCAGATCCAAATAAGATTTGGATTAGGAAACTCCTAATGGGATTAGGAGAAGCTCTCTTTAAGGCTATAAATAGAGGAGGAGGGTGAACCCCAAATCATCCTTCAAGATTACAGATTCAAGAGAGAAGACAGCTCCAGTTAGACTGACGCCATCTTCTGCTCTTGCCTCCCTCTATTGCTGCTGCCATAGCCAATTCGTTCTCCACCTGTAGAAGCGATCAAGGAGCATTCTTGATATCAATTTTTGGTGAAAAAATGATCTGAAGTCGTGCTCACTCACCCTCCATCGAATTCTTGTTGAAGAGTTTGGTTCTTGCTAAAGAACCACCTGCTGATTCTGCTCCACCCTACGTTGTGTCATCTTCAGTGGGAGCAATCTTTGGCATTTTCCTTGGGCGTGAACACCTTCGTTGGGAGTTACTGTTACTCCATATCAGGTACATCCCTCTCCTACCTTTTGGTTTCAGATCTGGTCTGGTTTAGGGTTCAAGATTGATCCTTGAAAATGCAGTTTTCTAAAATAGGGAATGTAATTCCCATATGGGAGAGGGGAATTTTTGAAACTTCGCCCTACCTACCTGCAGGGTTTGGCTATCCATATGATGGATCTCTCATCCCTTCAGAGCTACCCTATACTTCCAAATTCCAACACTCTGCACCCCCCCCCATTGGCATTCCATCAGATTTGAACTTTCATGAGACCATTTTGCCCTCTCCTTATTGCATCTCCAATCAAGTTTTGAACTTTTCCTATCTTCTTTTTTTTCTTTCATTTGTTTAAGAGAGAGGAAGAGTTAAAAATGGCAGAACATCTGCCATTGTTGGTTCTAACCAACAATAAAGGAGAGGGCAAAGTGGTCTCATAGAAGTTCAAAACTGACAAAATACTAACAGCAAGAAAAGACTGTTGAAATCTGAAAGTACAAGGTAGCTCTCTATCACAAATGAAAGTTCGGGGACCTAAGTGTCACTATCCCCAAAGTACAGGGTAGTTCTCTGCATTTACCCTATTCATAATTATCAGGGCATATGGCTGGGGTTGCAAGGAAGGTTTGTGGTTGCAACATCATATTAGAGAAGCTAGGTCTTTGGCAGCTAAAATGAACATCTCATTCAGTTGGTTGGCAAAGATCAACAAACTCCTTCGCAGACAAAATCCCTATATCCGGGTTTCATAGAGCTGAAGCTTATTCAGAAGTCACCATCCTTTATTGGGTGAGGGAATTGTTGGCTTACTTCCAAGGTTTTCTATTTTCATTGCTTGGTTTGGCCCTGATGTCAGCTAGCATCTAACCAAGTTTCTAAGTATTGATACAGACCGATGCACCGGATAGATAGGCACTTTATATTTTTTTTAGATTTTTTTCAAACTTGTTCAGGGGTTGCGAAATTTTTATCCTTGCATCTAACCCTTGGTATGGCCTCTTCTATTATCTCTTTATTTCTTGTATTTTTCTGTAGTTTCTAATCTTTTTTTTTTATGTTTTGTTCGGTCCGATAAAATCTCTGCTAATGATCAAATATAGAAAGAACTAGTCTCTTTGGTGAAGAAAAGGACCATAGGGAACTAAAAGAGAAAACTGGCCTCAGGTAGGCATGCCTGAATGTTGAAAACAAAATTAGCTGCATGCTAGTATGAGAAGAAAAAAGAACAGAAAACAAAAAATAACATCAGAGTGATTGTGAGAGAGAAAGCATATGAATACCAACATTGGCAGTCCACTATTCCTACTTTGTTCAACAGATTCATCTCCTCATTTACGATGGAGGGTACCTTTAAGACTGGGTCACAGGAGTGGATCTGGACTCAAATTCCATTCCCACCCCAGTTCAGTGGAATTGAAATCATACTCCACCCATGTCATTCATATTCCAATAAAGAAAATAGCATAAGTTCAACTATTATTACATTCATTTTTGTTTAATATAATGAATTATGAATATGTAATATTAGAGATCTGCCCAAATCGTTTACATGCTTTTTGTAATTATAAATATTATCTAATATTATCTATTTTTATATAAAACCATTTTGTTTATGACATCATGAGTTGATCCATTTCACCCAAATATAAAACCATTTTTATATTTTATCTATTTTTATATAATCTTTACTTTATTAATGATTTCATGGGTTGATCAGTTTAAGCTGTACAATTGAACCATTGACCCACATCTTGATTGGTTCTTCTTAATATGATGATTTTAAAATATCAAAGGCATGCCCAAAATTTAAAAAAAAAGAAAAAAAAAAGTATCACCCCAATCTGACCACCAAGCACAAAGTTATGCTCATAGAAGTTTTCCTGTATTTTTTTTTAATAAGTGAAGTTAGATTTTATTAATTCTGAAACTATAATCATTACAAGCATCCCTCAGAGAGGCACGAGATGCTACCTCTCTATAAACAAAACAGAAAAATTACAAGTGAGCCCAAAACAAAGATTGTCTATTCACCCCTTGCTTGGCTAGAGTATCAACTAGTCTGTTTGCCGATCTCCTCACCCATTGTATCCTCAAATTCATATTCTCGGTGATCCATAAAAACCCTTTTAATTCATCCCTGTAGCACCATATCACAGATTCCGGATCCTTTAACCAACCCACCACCAATTTTGAGTCCCCTTCAATCACCAATAGGGCTGTTCATAAGAAGGCCCAACCCGACCAACCCGAACCGACCCAACCCGAGTCAGCCGGATTTTCATCAGCACCGGTCGGTTTCGGGTTGGGCAAAATCATAAACCGATATATCAGGTCGGTTTTGGTTTTCTCCCGAACCAAACCGAACCAATTAGTTTTCTAGTTCGGTAGTTCCTACTTTCCTACTTAACTAGTCTTCTACTAGAACTAGAATAGCCCTATCTTCTAGTTCTTACTTAACTAAATTGTATCTATCCTAATTTCTAGTCTTTTACACCAAATAGGCAACCCATTAGGCAATTACAATTAGAATTAGGTGTCCTTCTAGTTCTAGGCTTCTCTATCACTTTTGTACAGGAGCAAAACCGAAACCGACCCAAACCGACCAGGTCGGTTTTGCCTATCAGTGGGTCGGTTTCGGTTTCCACCTCATGTAACCCGACCAGGTCGGGTCGGTTGGGAAAACTCCTGTAAACCGACCCAACCCGACCCGTGAACAGCCCTAATCACCAAATTGGTTATGTTCAGCTCATATGCAATTTGTGCTCCTTGTAAAGCTGCAAGCAACAGTGGACCAGAAAACAAGGCTATTAATTTGCCTTCCTCTCACAACCCCCCCCCCATACCAGCAGGTCCTGGATAATCCCCCTGCTACCCATCAAAAATTCAGTTTTACATAGTCCTGAGGTGAGAGGGGGGTGCCATGTGACATTTATTCTTTCCTTTCTAGAAGTTTTCCTGTAATTTGTAACCACACAACAGGTCAAAGAAGGTCAATGGCTCAACCACCAGTGCCGATGGGTCATTGACCAAATCAAGGATTTTCAAATAAAATGTAGGTTTTAGGTTAACTCAAACCAGAATCATGACTGGGATCTACACGCATACAAAACTTTTACGATTTTTATTTTGTTTTGTCTCAAAGTAATCACAGTTCAAAACAAAAACAAGGCTACCATTTATAAGTGTAATAATACTTTATTTTATTTTTGGAAAAAAAATACAATCAAAATAAAAGAAGAAAATAATTCTAGTGTTTTCTTGGCATGGCATTATAATAATCATAATTAGTGACGGAAGTGTTGCTATCACTTTTTTTTTATAAATGGAAGTGTTGCTATCACTTCAACAAATAAAAAAAAGGAAGTAACATTTTATTTAATAAACCTTTCAAAGCTAATGATTTTTAAATTAAGTTAATTGATAGAATTTTATTGTAAAGAGCTTTTTCATAAGTAGTTTATTGTAAAGAGTTCTTGCATATAGGTATTATTTATATTACAGTTCAAATACCATTTATATTAATAAGATGTAAATTATTATTACAATTGAGAGAGAGAGAGAGCAGACAAAAGATTGGTGTCAGTAGCTCATCTTACTTTACACATTGGACTTTAGAGGGTTGAAAATTAGAAGCATCAGTCTACACTTCATCAGAATGAGACATTCGAATAGTAAAAAATAAAAAATTGTCAGCAGAAGTCATTTGATCAGAATAGATATTTGACTGGAATCAATCACTACATTTCAGGAGAAATATTATTATTTTATTTTTATAGAAGGATCAAAATAAATAAATAAATAAAAACAATTCATATTAGATATTCCCAATCCCACACATATGGATTCCTTTTAGAGCCTAACCAGCAAGTAACGTATCTGTGAAAATGATTCACATTCCTTGAAATAATACAAGACAAAGGATAAGTGAACCAGAATTAGAGCTGTAAACAGGTCGGATATGGATCGAGTCCACCAAGATTTGAATCCGGGTACATGAATAATCGAATCTTACCGATGGGATTTTACTGGATTCAGATATTAATTATCATTAGTATACTAAACTGAAAATCACCAAAATATTATATTTCATTAATAAAATGAATTACATATTATATATTACCAATGAAATGAATTAATAATAACGTTCATGCACATGCCTTTGATGAAAATATAACATTTAAACCAACTTTATTAATAAACATATATTAATTTTATATAAACATGGATACAATCCAAATATAAATGGATTTTTTTGTGAGATCCAAATCTGGTTTAATCAAATCAAATTTCAAATTCAGGGTCACATACTCAGGTACATTGACAGCCCTAATTAGATTTTTTTTATCGTCACCCTATTTAGAATATATCACGAGTGAAATTTACAACTGGTTAAGCATTGTAGGAAACTTGAGCATTTAGTCACTGAAGTTTGCTAAGCCCTTAACTTCAAAGTAGTCAAAGGTGAACCTCCTAACCTATCATCCATTCACCCATATTATTGAGCACAATTTTATTTCCATACCCTTAATTGTTACAATCCAACAGAATCAGATGCATCTACAAGTCAAACAATAAAGTCCCATTATGCAAGATACAAACCTGAAATTCACAAGAAATAACTAATACAATTAAAATGTAATCAAATATATCGACAGTTGTGCCAAGAGAAAATTTAACCAGGAACATTGAATCCATAATTATGAAACTATGAAGCAAGATATAGAGCGCCAACACACCTTGAAGCAACACGAACATTGTATTCTTTCCCTGGATGATAGAATTCTGCAAGCCCCCAATCTATAAGGCGGAGCTTACGCTGCTCATGATCAATCATGACATTGTGTGGCTTCACATCTCGGTGCATAATACCTTGTGAGTGGCAATACTCTAATGCCTATACATGAACAGCTAAAAAACTTAATATAAACTAAAAGAAGTATTCAGATCTATATTTTGATTGGTAATTGGCTAACTGCTCAGATTTGCATCTTAAGTTTGAAAACAAAGTATAGAAAAGAGGAAATTCAGTGCATATTTGCAACCATAGAGATGTTTAATACCATGATCCAAAAGTGAACAAGCTTAGCAATCAATAAATACTGCAAAGATCCAAAAGTGAACAAATGCACAAGAAAACCAATGTGGTATAAATGGGCAACCATATAGATTTGGGAGATCACCAGCAGTTAAGAGAGAGATATTTGATAGTTTTCCCTTGGGGTATTCATAGTCCAGTTCAGTGCGGTTTGGAGATCTCAGACCAAACCAGTAAAATACAGTCTGAGATTTTCTCAGACCAAACCAAACTGCTTCATTACGGTTTGAGTCATTCTATTGGGCTTAACCCAATTAGAAAGCTCAAACAACATATATGCCTGTATAAATAACAAATATAGTCTTTTAGTCACCATAAAATTTAGTCATTGTAACTTGTATGCTATGTAAGCATCAAATTTGGTTACAATGATATATTTTTAAGACCCCAAGGTCAATTGCATTAATCATCACATATAGTTTTGAGAGTTTATTTTATTATATATTATATATCATATTATATATGTATTTCAGTTTACGGTTTATGGTTTAGTTTGGTTTCTAAAATTCAGGAAAAGGAACTGACACCGTAAACTGAAATTTTAAAGAATCCCAAACCAAACAAAACAGTTTTTTTTAACCAAAACAAACAGCTTTATGTCCAGACCAAATGGTTTGGTTTGGTTCAGTTTGGTGATCTGGACTGTATAATGAACACCCCTAATTTCCCTAGTACTTTGCTTTCTTTATTGATGCCTTAGTGGAGAGGATGTTAGTGGTTAGATATAATAAGCAATAATACGAACAAGTTGCACCTCAAAACCAAGAGGAGACAATAATTTTATTTCAAGGACAACCATCATCATGTAAGCCTTATCCCAACGGGACCAGCTACATGAATCCTGTTTTAAGGACAATCGTGGCAGCATAATAATAGAAGAAACATAGAGCATCTAAATAGTTAAGAAGACAGCAAACTCCAAAGATACGTCTATGTGATAATACCATGTGGGTATCCATGTGAAACAAAGAGGTCAAAACAAATAATGTATGTTTTTTATTTCATGTTAGATGTGTTTTCCCGAAAAGTAGATGAAATTGTGTTAAAAGAGGGAGAACTTCCCTCAAAGCAAAAGATAATTACAAATTGTATACACCTGTATGGGTTGTATAGAGCCATACAAAAAAGTAATATACTACAAAATTATTATCCCACAAAATGTTATGCCAATAATTATAGCCTCGGGGAAGATTTCTTCTGGGTTTTCGGTGTATGCTTTTTAAAGACGTAAATCCTCATTGAATACTCCAATCATTATGATGTAACCCTTCACCTAATTTTCAAAAGCTTAAGCTGTATTCTAGTGGAAGTCTTCTTTATAATTCAAGGCCCCTAGAGACTAGTGGTTCTTCCTCAATTGTATGGCAGAACCTTACGAGTCTTCAGCAAAGCAATCAGCTGTGTTTGCTCTCCTTTTTATAATTAGTAAAAATGTATTAAAAAGGAAAAGAAAGATAAGATACAATCTAGGTGATAAGATATCACCGTGATAGAAAACCAATCAACACTGAACTCCCTACAACCATCTAGACACTATTAAGTTTTCTATAAAGATTTGTGCTGCTATTTTTAAAAAATTCAACATCATTCTACATCTCATTTACAGGTTCTTCTATACTTAAAGATGTATTTCAGTCATCTTTTTCTTCTTGGAAAAGAAAAAAAGTAGTGAAGTAATTTTGATAGACCATTTTTAATAGAAGACATAATCTTAGACAAGGCAGAGACAAAGAATAAGACTAATGCTACACAATACTTGCAAAAAGAAAGATAAATGAAGATGTAAAGTTCTAATGCCAGATGAAATTTGTACCAATCAAAAAATGTCAGACGAAACTTTCTAGTTTGCCTGAAAAGAATAAAAAACCATCTAGTTTTTACCCATTAACTTTATATCTATTTACACTTAATTTTGCTTGCAAAAAACAAGTAAACTTAGATATATTCGCATCCTTTATTAAATAGGAAATGTTCCAATTGAACTCCTGCCCTTACTCCACATAGTAACCTTAAATACTACAGAGTAGGGTGTAGCGATAACAGATTGGGTTAGGTGCAAAATGGGTTTAATCTGACCCTAACCTCATTGATCCTATCCTTGACCCTGGCACTGGGACATCACAGGGAAAAAGGACAAGCGCACCAGCCAAGCAAGAGGCCCTATACCATGCTCCCCAGAAGCAGTTAAGGTTTCAACCATCTTAGATGCTCAAGTGACTATAACATGGGTGAAAACCACAGACTCCAGAAACATCCTTGCTCGATCCACTTTACTTTTCAATGACTACATAAAAGGGGGAGCTCTCCCACTTGGTTCACCCCATCAATGTTGGTGGAACTATAATCCAAGTCAAGCATTTTAGCTTCATCAAGGCTCTAGAATGATGGAATGGCCTTGCCATTAAACACGGATTGGCATTACTGTCATTTTAGGGGTCGAATAGGTTGCACAAAGAACCTACAGAACGTCCCTATTGAAAACCTTACTCTGATAAAGGATCAAGAACCAAACGTGAACCACACCCTCATTTTTTGTTTATTATGTAATTGAATCAATTATTAAGAAAGAAAAATGACCCAGTACGTTGAAAACTAGATCTTACTAAATTTTCACTAAACCCAATGAGCAGAACCAAACATACTTCATCTTGAAACTTGAAAGTGTTTTCAGCCATGAGGATTACTAATTTGTGAAAATGACAATTCAACAAGGTAATCAAACATTAGATCTAGATGGGTAAGATTCATCAAATGGCAAAGTTCTGCAATGAGAACAATGCAACTGATATACTATATATAGCATGAACATATGGGGTTTATGTTCATTATTGATTCTTCCCTAAAATGAAATAAATAAGGACCATAATAAGCTTACCTTCAGCAATTCATAGATGTAATATCGAATATCATAGTCTGATAATGTTGGATAAAGCACTTTAAAATCAGTATTATTCACATATTCAAATATAAGGCTGGGCGTCTTTGATTGTTGGTCTCTGACGATATCCAACAATTTAATAATATTTGGACCACCACAAAGGTTCTGCAGTACCTTTATTTCCCTCCTAATCTGCATAAACACATAAAAATTATAATAAACCTTTGCGATCATGAACTAAGACCAGTTTAGTGTAGTATAAAACAAAAATAATACAAGGGACCTGCAAATATAGTAATTATGTAATATATGTCATCAAAAGCAGAAGTGCATAAGCCAAAGGCTAAAACAGTAAATTTTCATAAAACCCAAAGAATTGGCAATATATATATATAAGGAACAAAAGATAAAGCAGCTACTAAATTAAGAACCATTAGAAAATGAAATTCTGTGAACATATTACAGTCCCTCTTTTCAACAACACAATGAAAGTTCACAATTCAATGGGGAAAGAAAAAATCAATTATGTCATAATTGTCTGACCTTCACGAGAAATTCAATAGCCTCCTTCCTAGTTATCTGACAAAACACACATGCAACATCTTTTTTTCATTGAATATGTCAATAATACCCTTAAGAAAATGTGATTCATACCCAATTCATTGCCCTTTTTCTTGTGAGATTTTTTGTAGCATTTCATAATGCTATTTGGACAGCAACGGGTTATTCCTGGTTCTTCTCAGTCTCATATTAGCACAAGGCCTTCTAGGGGTCTCAGGAAGAGAGGTGGTCTTGTGGAACCACATACCTTTCCCAGTTTGCTTATATATTTAGAGCAGGTATTACAAAAGATAGTTTGACCAAAAAAGGAGTCTGGTTACAAGGCTACCAAGTTCAACCATCTTTTTTACCAACTTGACAGAATTATTTGTGATCCCTTGAGGATTGAACGGTCATATGTGTGGCATATTGCATCATCCATTGTTCTTTTTGTTTAATCTGCCCCTTCCTTTTTTATAGTTATCTTGATACAATAATGCTTACCAAGAAAAAATAACATTGAGACTAGAAAGATGAGTGGAAGCACAAGTGTCAGCTATCCATAATCAAGAAAGTTGACAGTATAAAATTCTAGAGAGAGCACAATAACATGGAATATATATATATATATAAAAGCCTGTGTTAATAAAAAAAAAGGGATACCCAATATGACTCACTCACTACCCCTCTAGCCATATAATCTGCCAAAGAATAAGCTGACCATGGGATCAATCTGAACAGATATTCACTCTAGATGGCCGACATTCTAACCTCTAAGTGGCAAAGCGGGCATGGCCTAGGTGTTTGCTGAGCATCTGACCAATGGTGATATGCAAGTTACCCTTGACATCCACTCCATTACAAGATTCAGAACCCAGTGAAAGCATCAGCCTAAGGCCCTGCACCAAGGACAAAGATCTTCATTGACCATATGTCCCTGATCCAGCTGGTTCTGAATAATCTACAATAGTATCTTCCCTGAAGCCTCTGAATGCCCCTCCAGTGCCTGATGAACAAAGGTCAAACAGCTATCCAAGTTAAGCTTGAAAATTGCTTGAATTGGGAGGGTTCCATCCAATTTTAAAGAATGGCATAAAGTGTCTCAACCAAAGTTCAATTTTTTTTTTTTTGATAAATGATTGAAATTTCATTCATGATATTCAGAATGATATTACAATACAGCCTGCCCAAAGAAGAGGCACGAGCTGGTACCTCTCCACAACAGCAACAACGTACTACCTCAGACTAGTAAAAGAACGTTTCCAGAGCTGCCCAGAATAAATGTTCCCTTGATACCCCTTGTTTAGCTAACCCATCCGCTATGTTATTAGCTCTACCCACCCACTGATAATTAACAGTCATGTTCCTTTTTTTTTACCAATTTCATTAAATTAAGAGAATAGAGGGAAAGGAATACAAAGGGAGATAAAATAACTTAGCTCCCCAAAAATCAGAAAACTCAGGGAAAGCAAAGAAAATTAAAAACTAGCCCAGAAAACAGCCTCCCTATTCACTCCTTGCTTGGCCAACCCATCCGCAAATGAGTTGGCACTCCTCTTCA
>NW_010729186.1:297936-334321 GCF_000365185.1 Nelumbo nucifera
CTCTCCAGGCTCCCAGAGAAAGTTCCTTATTAATTTTTCCAAAAGATTTGAAACCTTTGAGGGGATCTTAAACACTGACAGAAAGTAAACAAGAAGGTTAGCTAGGGYARATCTAAWGAGAGAGACTCTTCCACCTAAAGAAAGATAACTCCTCTTCCAGGCCGCTAGCCTCTTCTCAAACCTCTCCACTACCGGAGCCCAAAAGCTGACACTCTTAGGATTATCTCCTAAAACAACAGTCATGTTCCTTGAAAACCAATTAGCTTTCCTCATAATATCCCTGTAGCACAAAATCACTGAAGCTGGATTTTTTAACCAACCCACAATGACTTTGGAGTCTCCTTCAATAAGCAAATTCTGAACTCCTAACTGATCTGCAATCTGAATACCTTGCACTACCACTAGAAGCTCAGCTCTAATAGAGTCTCCTATACCCACGGAACCTGAGAATAAAGCTAATATATTACTAACTTTATCTCTCAGCACCCCACCTATCCCTGATGGACCCGGATTTCCTTGGCTGCTACCATCAAAATTCAGCTTTGTCCAGTCTTCTGAAGGAGGCACCCACACAGCTGGTACCCTGTTCTTCCTGTTACTGCTACTAGCAACAGCAATCCAGTTCCTCCACATGTCATCAAAGGAATATATTTTAAAGGAGTCTAATGATCTCAGCCAATGGATTGCATTGGTCAAAATGCAATCCTTTACATTCTGAATATTTCTCTCCTTCTCTTGGAAGATCCTCACATTTCTTTCTTCCCAAATTGTCCACAAAGCAGCAGCTCTAATGCACCTCCACGTTGTTTTACCAATTTTTGTAGGCCACACAAATAAGGAAGGGTCAAAGATCTGATATATGGCTGTGGTCAAATTCCATCTGCAACCAAACAAAGCAAAGATCCAACCCCAAATAGCAACAGAAAAAGAACAGGTTAAAAGTAAGTGAGAGCAATCCTCACCATTAGCCCTGCAAAGTACACACCAATTAGGAGACAAACACATAGAAGGCCTTTTCTTCTGCAATAAGTCTGAAGTGTTTATTTTCCTATAAAACACCTCCCGACAGAAAATAATAATTTTAGGAGGTACAGGTTTAGACCAAATCTCCTTAGCTGGGAAACCCACTTCTCCCGAGGGATAGCAAAGGGACTTAAAGAAGGAAGCACACGTGAAGTAAGCCTTTTGGGTTAAGAGACCAAAGTCTCACATCAGATCTTAAAGGGTCCAGAAAAACACTTTCAAGTAGTGACAAAAGGTCTGAGACACAGGAGAGTTCATGATCCCTCAAGCCCCTACGAAACCCAAAGTCCCAATTCAGAGAAGATGGAGAAGCGGATGTTGGAAGAAAGTGAGAGATTGTTTTACCTTGTAGAAAGAAATGGAATAGAGAGAAGGAAAACTGTCCTTAAGGGCAGAATTGCCCACCCAGATGTTTTCCTAGAACAAAACAGAAGTACCAGAATTGACATCATACCTGATACAGTTGAGGAAAAAAGGAAGAATACTCTGAATTGCTTTCCAAGGAGTTGCCAAAGTGGCTCGACGCGATACACCAGCATCCCATCCATTTCCCAAACTAGGGCTGTTCATGACAAAGTTCAAACCAACCAAACCGTCCCAACCTGAGTCAGCCAATTTTTCTTCACCTCCAGTCGGTTTTGGATTGCAAAGGTAGCTAAACCGACGGTTCAGTTCAGTTTCGGTTTTCATGTGTGAAAATTGAAACCGAAACCAAACTGAACCGAATTATATAACTACTTACTACTTTAGTTATTACTTAACTAGGTTGTCTCTATCCTAGTTACAAACCAACTTAGTTTCTAGTCTTCTCTTTAGGATTGCCATTAATGGCAAGCATTGCAAGGCAAGGAATCCCTAGTCCTACTTCCTAGCCTTCTTGCATTTTTTGGAAAGGTTTAAAGAAAAGATCCCTACTCTCTAAGGTCCTTTACACCAAATAGGAAATGACAAATATAGGTGTCCTTTTTTTCTTAGATTAGAAGTTTTCTTCCAATTTTTGACTTTTTTCTTGGTAACTTGGTCTGCCCTCAACTCAAGCATTCTCAATCTCTCAGCTTCAACATCACTCGAATCTCAACTTGGCTCTCCCATCTTCTCATTCTCTCAACTCAAGCTCAAGTCTCAACTCTCAACTTCTCAAGACTCAAGCAACAAGCATCACATTCAGTCATTCAAGACTCAAGACTCAAGCAACTAGCAATCAGCATAAATCCCGACCCCAAATCTCCCTTTCAGCAATGTTGAGTACTGGTTTTTTTGTTTGTTTAGAGAGAACGTTGAGTACTAGTTCAGCAATCAGCGACTAGGAAGGAACCAGCTACAAACCGACTCGAACTGACCAGGTCAGTTTTGCTTAGTATAGGGTCAGTTTCGGTTTCACCTTTAGGGAACCCAACTAGGTCGGGTCGGTTGAAAAAACACCAGTAAACCAACCCAACCCAACCCGTGAACAGCCCTATCCCGAACTACCATGTATACTATCTATCACCTCATGCCAAAATCTCTCCTATTCTAAGGGCCATCTCCACAACCATTTTCCTAGGAGTGCTTTATTCTTCAAAACTAAGTTCCCCAGTCCCAACCCACCTTCCTCTTTCCTCCTATGCACTATTCCCCAATTTATTAAGTGATCCTTTTTTCCTCCCCTAGATCCCAAAGAAAATTTCTCATTAATTTCTCTAATTTCTTGGCCTCCCTAACAGGAATCCTAAACACAGAGAAGTAATAAATCGACAGATTTGCTAAGGAAGCTCTCAGTAAAGTAACTCTACCCCGTAAAGAAATATAATTCCTTTTCCACAAGGCTAACCTTTTCTCAAACTTTTCTAGAACCGGGGCCCAAAAGGTGCTCTCCTTAGGGTTGGCTCCTAGAGGAATTTCAGGCATATCATATCATATCAGTGGCCTGTCAATACACAAAATGCACCATCTCTAAAAAGGTTTTGAAAAAAAAAAAAGATACAAAAAAAAAATATAAGCATGGGGTTCTAACTTCAAAGTACCAATACACCCCTTCCGTTGTATCAGGGTGTATTGATTACTTTGAACATTGGTTTCAACTAGTGTTTTCAACCCGCTGTTGACCCAGCCAGTTGAACCGTTCAAACCATCACCCAACCATGATTCCAAGTCTAGTTCTAGTAAAACCCAGAATTTTGTTAAAAAACCATTGACCAGTTCAAACCATCTGACCCGACTGGTTGGATCAATGACCCGTTCAACCCGGTGACCAGGTTGCACACTAAACATGTATACAAACTTTCGAAGGCCATAACTTTGTACTCTGATGTCCGATTGGGGTGATCTTTATGAGATCTATGCATCCCAAGACATCATAGGTGCCTTTCCCCGCTATTTTCACGAGGAAAATTTTTTGCCTCAAATCATTATTTTTAATATTTTGTACAAATAAAAAATTAAAGATATAAATTAAATATAAAATAATGCATATATTACATGTAGATTATAATTAAACTTTTTTGAGAAAAGGTAAAGTGTACATTATTTATTGATAAAATATGTGTTTATACACATATCCTTAAATATATAAAATGTTGACAATGGCATGATCTGACCTGTTCGACCCAATCGAACCAATGAACTGTGACCCAGAGGCAAAACGTTTTGGCCCCTGGGCCAGTTTTTAAAACATAGGTTTCAACACTTAAGAAGCAAACTTGCAAGTGATGAATACACAAGGGTGTCTCCCCACTAGCAATTACACAGAACAAACAAGATAAAACCCAACTTTGCATTAGTGTTGGAGCTTTTTTTATCAGCAAAAATGAGAATTTTATTCAATTAAGACTTTTAAGAGAATCAATACAGAGTTATAGTAGAAAGAACACAAACATTTCAACAGAAAAATTTACAATAAAGCCCAAAAAAGTTGTGTTTCCTATGAACTCCCTGTTTAGCTAGAGAATTAACCATTCCATTTGCAGTTCTCCTAACCCATGTAAACGAAAAACTAAGTTCCCTTGTTATGGTGACTATCTCCCTTAATTAATGTCTATAGTACCAAGGAACATTACTGCTTGAATTGGTCCAAGATATCATTGTTTTTGAGTCCCCTTCTATCTCCAAGTTCTTAAAATCAGCTTGCTTGGCAATCTTTAGCCCTTGAAGTAGAGATAACAGTTACAGCTTTTAAAGAGTCACCTTCCCCTAAAGGTCCCGAGTACATAGCCAACACTTTGTTTGAGGAGTCTCTGACCACACCACCAATGCATGCAATACCCGGATTTCCTATAGAGCTCCCATTAAATTTCAGCTTTAACTTATTGGGGCCTAGCGGCTTCCACTCTATCACTTTTCTTTCCTTCATCTCTACAGTGTGCGCCACTTCATTCCACACTCTTACAATATCCGTAATTGAGATATTTTGGAAGAGCTAGTGTGATTTTACCCAATGTGCAACTCTTATCTTTATGGCCAACACAATAGCCTCTTTTGGCCTATGCTTTTCATTGAATATTCTTGCATTCCTTTCCTCCCATATTGTCTACACCACTACTGCCCTTGCTGATTTCCACATCACCCTCCCTCTTTTTGTTGGCCACCTTAGAAAGTTTGGATTAAGAGGCTTACTACAGCCTAGGGAGCATTCCACTTGCAACCAAAGAGAGAGCAAAGAGATTCCCATACAAACAATACAAAAGAGCAATGGATCAATAAATGGGGTAGGGATTCACCATCTGCAAAGCAAAGAGAGCACATCATTTATTTGGCCTCCTTTTTTGAAGCATGCCGCAAGTATTTACCTTCCCTAGAAACGCCTCCCCACAGAGCTTGAATTTTTTGTGGAATGGGCTTGCTCCAAATCTCTTTCACTGAGAAATTATCACCCCCAACAAGAGTTTGAACAAGGGTACTAAAGAAAAAGAACCACAAGTAAAGGTGCCATCAAAAGAAGCAGACCATACTCTCGTGTCCTCCAAGGATTGAATGAAGAAAAATGACTTGAGAGCATCAAGCAAGCATATAAGAGACTCATACTCATTGTCCCTCAAACCTCTTCTGAAACCAAAATCCCAACTCAATCCAAAGTGAGAAAAAGTGACAAAAATTAAAATGGATTTTAACTTGTAGTTATAGATTGAATATAGATCAGTGAACATGGAGCAGAAAGGGGTATCACCCAGCCAAAGTTATTCCCAAGAAACCACCCTAGAGCCACAACCCGCATCAAATCTAATGAAATTAAGAAAGATAGGATATACCTCTTGTATTGCTTTCCACAGAGAGCACGAAGAAGATGTGGGGGCTAACTTTGAATCCCATCCATTGTTCACCAGCCCATGAATGCCTTCTATCACCTTATGTCACAGCCTTTCTCTTTCCAATGGGAACCTCCAAAGCCATTTTCCTAACAGGGAAGTATTCCTGTGAACTAAGCTCCCTAGTCCTAAGACTCCCTTTTCCTTTGTTTTGCAGACTTTTTCCCACTTCACTAGATGATCCCCCTTTTCCTCCCCAAGTTCCCAAAGAAAATCCCCCATAAGTTTTTCTAAATGTCCTGCCACTCTAGCTGGGATTCTAAAAGTTGAAAGGAAATATACTGGTAGGTTTGCAGTTTGCTAGAGTTGCTCTAGTTAGGGTTATTCTCCCACCTATGGATAAACAATTTCTCTTCCAAAGTACCAACTTCCTTGTAAACCTCTCCACTAATGGCTTCCAGAAGTCTTCTGATCTTGGATTCCCTCCCAACGGTAATCCTAAGTACTCTAATGGCCATTTTTTTACTTCACACCCTAGAATCTCTGCTAGTTCTCTCAAACTTTCATCTTCTAAGTTAATCCCTATTATACAACTTTTCCCCCAATTTACCTTCAATCTAGAGAGCGATTCAAAGGAAGTGATGAGCTCATGTAGATTTCTTATGCTCTCTTGATTTCCTCCCTCACATAATAGAATGGTGTCATCTACAAATTGTAAACGTTTAACTGCCACCTCAAGCCTTCCTACTCTCCATCCTCTAAAAAGATTTCTCTGATCAGCCTCCATAATCATCCTACTTAGGACATCAGCAATTAAAGTGAACAGAAAGGGTGAAAGGGGATCCCCTTGCCTCAATCCTCTTTTTGCTAGAAAGTAGTCTCTAGCCACACTATTGATCATGATTGAATATTGCACTAAACTAAGGCATCCCATCATCCACATCCTCCACCACTCCCCTAGCCCTATTCTCCCCATAATTTCTAGAAGAAAAGACCAGCCCACAAAATCATAACTCATAAGCCTTCTCTAAATCCAACTTGCATACCACACCCCTCCCTTTCCTCATCCTCTTCTCTAATACACATTCATTTGCTACTAACACCTTCTCAATAATTTACCTTCCTTCAATGCAGGCACCTTGTTGTTGTGAGATCACCAAAGGTAGTACCTTTTTAAGTCTCCCAGCAAGAACCTTTGCTATAATCTTATAGAGGCTCCCTACTAAGCTTATTGGTCTGAAATCCTTTGGAGGTTTTGCTTCCTTCTTTTTGGGGATGAGGGCAATGAAAGTTGAATTTATACCTTGAGAGATTTCCCCTTCTGTGTAAAACTCGTTGAAAACTTCCATCAAATCTCTTTTGATAAGTTCCCAACACTCCTGATAAAATGCTAAAGAGAAACCATTCGAACCAGGAGCTTTAGACCTTTCCACTAAGAATACTACCTCTGTTATTTCTTCTAGCGAAAACTCCCTTTATAAGGCTGCAACCATATCTTCAGGCACTCGAAACCATTGAACATCTGGGGGAGAAAAACTCCTCCCACCTTGACTCTAGAAAATCTTCTTAAAATGATCCATAAAAACCTTGATAATCACCTCCCTAGTTACCTCTTGTCCATCCACTTCTAGCCCGACAATTTGTTTTTCCTTCTTCTCCCATTTGTTAAGGAGTGAAAAAATTTTGTATTTCCATCCCCCTCCAACAGCCACTTGCATCTAGATTTTTAACAGGTGCAAACATTCATCTGGAACATCTTTCTTAGCAAAATGCCCTCAATCTTGGCAAAATTGGGGTGAACCATACTGTTTCACTTAGAAATTCCTGTTCTGTGGAGGACCAGCAACAAGACTCAAAAGGGAAAGAACAAGAGAAGGTAACTTGAGGTTCAGGAAACCGTTTTTGGCCACCCTCAATGATTAGGTCAAGATGAATGAACAGAAAATAACAAGTCTAACAGTGAGATAATATCACTTGTTTCATGATCCTACACCCTCCCAATCTAGAAGGTAGAAAAACAAATGCATCCCCCCAACACACAACATTCACATGCATTCACTCTCCCCGAGTCCCTGTTGACATCAGCCATATATTTCACTTTGTATTGAAGCTTGCCTTTACTAATAGATCAAAATTAAAATAAAAAATAAAGAAAAGATCTTCAACTTTTTAATTCAAAAATGTCCAAAAAGGGTATTGATTGCGAAGACTATTGGGTTGAAACTTGCCAAATGAGTAAAGGATTTCATTAGGATTGGGATGTGACAAATACATTACCACGGAAGAATGGCTTGCAATTTAGATAGTGATGCACATTCAAAGCCATGTAGAAATGGAGAAATTTCAGAGTATTTCACTAATTCTGCTAAGATATTTAGAAAATCTAATGAAATCAGGGGAAATTAGTAAAAATATGGAATTTGTTAATAAAGTATCCCTCTATCTCCTTTTCAATCTTTTATCCATCTTTTCGTCTACTTTCCATTATGATTTGCCTTTTTAGTTGATATATGTTTTGATTAGATTGAGAATCCTTGTTTCTAGTTGTGTCTTCTTTCTTTCTGTTTTTGGAATTGTAGTGACTTAGTTGAGTCACAATTAAAATAGTAAGTCAATCCGAACATAGTATCCCATTTATTCTTTTGGGAGAAGATTTTCAAAAATTTTCAATGATTTTAACAAAATGTCAAAAAGATTTTATGATATTCTAATTCTAAAATTTTGACACTTAGATACTTAATTATCAATGAAATTCAAAATATCTCCAATATATTGGCAACATAAAAAAGATCTGAGGGGAAAAGATTCTTAGAATACTTTGTATTGCCCCTGGGGAAATGGGGAGATTCTCCCAAATATCAATGATATTGAGAATCATGCATGGAAGATCTCCATGCCACTTAAACTACCCTAAACAACACAACTGAAACATCCATTTACAAGAAAATTTGGATGAAAATATTTCAGCTGAGAATGGCTTACCATTTGTTTAATATAAATCCTTCTTTCTAGGCATCTTTAAAATTAATAATATAATTTTCTTTTGAGAGGAAGATAAGGTATTGTACTCATTGACTTTAATCATGTACAAGTATATCTCTGTACAGTGAGTCACCATACAAAAGGTTAAGCAAGCTATTTTAGGGTGCATTACAAAATAATCTGTTGCAAGCCACCCATGAATGAACAGTCCCTATCACTTTTCTAATGACTTCTACTGATTGAAATTTTGTCTCAAATATCCTCTGATTTCTTTCTCTCCGGATGCACCACAATATAGCTACCAGAATAGTACTCCACACTCCACAGCAATCTCCCTTTTCTGCTGAGGCCCCTGATTTCATTCTCCATGCCTTCAGATGATTCTCCAAGTAACCCGGGTAGCAACAACTAAGATTAAACATCTTGCTGAAGTAATAACATATTTCCCTGTGGGTTGCTATTTGTGTACATTATCTCCTGTTCATATTAATAAAATCTGTTACTGTAATCTTCAAAAAAAAAGAATATATTTCCCCCACTAAGATTAACCATCTTTTAATTAAATTAATAAACAAAATTTTGAATAGCCATCATTAGTTGAGAAAGATTTATAGAATCAGGGGAGTGAACATGGAGCTGATCCAAAGGGCCCCCCATTTGATGGAAGCCTTGAATGAGCTGGTTTCATTTGGTGTGTGATGCATTAGGTTAAAACTTTGGATGAGTGTCATCCTTTCAGCACTAATGACATCATAGGGAGTGACAAAATGTTGATTGTCTTCCACTAGAAGACTTCTAATTGTCCAACATAACAGGAATGCAACCACCACCTCTAAACTTCATCAAGTTTAATTTTGATGGACGTAGTAAGTAGTAGATAGTATTATCCAGAAGCTTCAGGAGTGGATGGCACCTTTAGGAATCACCATGGAGAGATTTTGAAAATCTATCCGAGACCAATAGGCATTGGAAACTCTAAACTCTATCAAAGCTGCATTATTTTATTTTCTCCTTTTTTTTCTGCAGGGGCTATGCATGGGCAAGACACCATGATATCACAAACTAGTCATTGAGGATGGTTCTGACTTTTGACATGGTAGCAGACCATATGGAGACAAATAATCTAGGTCCTTAGCAACTATCTCCCCTGATTCAAGAAGCTAGGGGAAAAGGAGAAAAACTAACCAAATGAACATCTCATTCATATAGGTAACAAGATCAGCTAATTCCTTGGATGATTCACTAGCAAGGGGAAGGGCAGTTATACTGGCATGTATTGGGAACCTAACCCCCCAGGGTAAAAGAATTATTCCTTGTGCTTCGAGTTTTTGGGTATTACAGAAAATGGAGAAGATTGGCATATCCAGGCTAATTCTGTTTTTTTAGGGGTTTGGTATTTTCTTTTATACTAATTTCTTGCTTTTTATGGATACTTTCCCTTATTTTCTCTATAATCAGAGAACTTTTTGATCTATTACTGATTAAAAACAATTCAGGGCTTAGAACTCTAGCAGTTTTTTTTTTTTTTTGGCATTCATCAAGAGCTTCTCTTAAGAACTCTGGTAATCTAATGGCATTGTTAGCATTCAGTATACTTGCTCCCCACCCCACCCCTGCGATTGGGGGTTGGTCTGAGGTAAGAGCCCACATTTTTCTTATTTTTCAGATGAACGCAATTTCCCTTCATTGGACTTCCCATCTTTCCTTTTCAATTTCAAATGCGATTGCTGACGCCCAAACATTTCAAATGGACAGAAATGCAGCTCATTTAAACTCGTTTACACTTTACAGACCTACTCCAATTCTTCAACCACGCCAACTCCAAGTCCAAACTACGGCAGGCCTGCTAGAAAGGGTTTCATTTTATATAATTTTGGGAGCAATAGCATTGTATCAATGAAATAACAAAGAAAAGAGTTCCTTGTTAAGCAACCTCTAAACAATTAAACCGTAAAGGGGAAATTACATTTTTAAGAGAGACCAGATATGCAGTAAGCTGTAGCTCACCTTCTTCTTTTTTACGGGTTTGAGAATTTTAATGATACAGCGTTCGTTGTTGGTACAATGAACACCCTCGAAAACTTCACTGTATTTCCCTCTTCCCACCTTTCTCACCACCTCATAATGGTCCTGCTCCCTGATAAAGAAAAAGAAAAATAGAAAAAGAAAATTAAGCACGAAATAAACAAGCGTGATAATGGGTTCCTCTTTCTTTTATTGGGTGTTAGTATGTACCCCCATTGAACTGTAAGGGACTCATAATCCCAGTATTCTTTGGGACGGATAACGTTAACGTCGGCATAAACCCTAGCCTTAGAGCTGGCACCAGGCCTACGGATGGACTTGCCGATCTTCTGCGCCAGGTTTTCCTCTAGAGTCGATAGACGGTGGTGATATGACGGGTGTTGTTGCTCTGGATTGGTGAGTGGAGCCCCGCAGGCGATCCTACGAAGGCACAGAAAAGGTGTTGCCGCAGTTTCTCTTTTTGTAAACGCTGGAGAAGGAGCACGTGAAGATAGAGGCGCCGAACGAGAGATGAAGAATAGTCGATGCTCCGGAATTAAACGCAGAGGCCTTGCGGCCATGAAATGGGGGGAGTACCCACTTCTTTTGATTCTTGGAACAACAATTGCATCTAAAAAAACGAGGAGCCGGCCCCCGTCCCTCGCACCTCCTCTGGCGCTTCCTTCTTCCTTCTTCCTTCTTCCTTCTTCCTTCTTCCTCCTCTTTTGCTTTCCCCTTTCCCTTTGTATAGCTTTGATTGAGGGAGAAGAGATGCCCGCGGGTAATCATATGCCGCCTGCCGGGCTTAGCACCGGCGCGGGCCCAGGCTGGGCCGGGCTTTTGGGCCTGCAACTCTTTGTTTTTTAGCCGGGCCTGCAACTTTAAATATATACTGTACCAGTGTACCCATGTATGTATTACACAAATTTTCAGGTTTAGGCTTAAACCAAGGGTTGATAGAAAACCTTGGCCCAAACCCAAAAATTTTGGGGTCAACCTCGACTAGAAATGATCACCCCTACCATGCCTAAGGGTTTAAAAGTATGAACTAGTGCCTCGTGCGATGTACGGAAAAAATGTTAGGGATAATTCATAATTGGGCTTTTTATTGGCAAAAGATGAGCTACACAAACCCGGGGTAGCTCTTCCCCTTACATCAGCATTACAAATAAAAAGAAAATCACAATACCTAAAGCCTCTATTACACTCCCAGCTATTAAGAGCTTTACGAGCTAACCAGTTTGTCGCTTGATTTGCTTTCCGGCACACGTACTTGAATTTGATATTTAAATTGAAGAAGCCAATTAGGTTCTGGCATTCTTTGGTGACACTTTTCATTCTCCACGGAGGCGATAGTGTTCTATTGAGGAAATCGATTACTAACTTAGAGTCTCCTTCAATAAGGATTTTCTGATCCATGTAATTAATAACAATATTAATGGCCTTTCAAGCTTCTGCAAGGTTGATAGTAGGATTTTCGAATCGGATTAGGCAAATATCCGAATTTAAATCCGATTAGAAAATCAAATATCCGAATTCAATTCGATATCCGATAAATAGTGAAAATTAATATTCGAATTTGAATCCAATTAAATATTTAAATATTCGATTTAATTTGAATTTAATTAATTATTTATTTTAGATAACTAAAAAATATATAAAATAAATATTTTATTGATATAAAGTATATAAATTATTTATATGACTTAATTATTATATAAAATATTTTATATATTATATATAAGAATTAAATAATCGGTCGAATTCGAATATTTATCAAATCGAATCAGGTCATATCCGAATTCAAATCCGATTGACTATTCAGTAAGAATAGGATATCCAAATACGACCAGTTAGATATTCGAATTATCCGAATACGATTTGATTATGTCAAATGTCAAATTCGAAATTGGATGAATACCATTGACACCCCTAGTTGATAGTCAACATTCCAATTTCTATAGCTTTAAACTCTAGGACTTTGCCTTGATGGTTCTGAGCTATACACCCAATGGCACAGTTACCAAAATTCGAGCAAGAAGCATCAAGGTTAATCTTGATGTAGTTATGTTTGGGTCTAAACCACTCAATGTGAGTTAAGAGTTTTTTGTTATTGTTAACCATACAAGAGAATACCTCTTTAACCTCTTTCCAAATGAACCAATAGACACAAGCAAATTTTTCTCTAATGTAGTTGTCATTGAAGCTACCAATAGGTTTGCTAAGACTAGCCCACCATCAGCCCACAGGAATCACAATCCCCCATAAAGGTGACTCTAAACTTGCTTAGCCACATTATAGTCAATAAAAAGGTGGTCAATATTTTCTAATTCCCCACAAAAGGCACATGCAGGATCTATCCCAAAACCCCTAGAAATGAGATTTTTTTTTTGTAGGAAGTCTATTATTTAGCATAAAGAATAGAAAAAAAAATTAATTTTTGGGGGAAGCATGAGCTTCCAATAATTATTTTGAAAGTTAGAAGCAGGATCTGCACTACCATTAAAATGACACTCCTCCTCATACGTCGATTTAACAGAGAAGTTCCCATCAGGAGTGAACTTCCAAACTCTTTTATCTTCAAGATCCCCATGGGGAATTAAGATAGGCTTTATAAGTTGCCAACCTTAATGATTGGCAATCAAAATAATGAAATCCTCTTCCCATATTTTTCTTTCAAAACCAATTACTCTACTAACCGTCATATCCACATTAGTAAGATCACTATTGTCTCTTAATTCAATCAACGGGCCTTCCCCAGCCCATGAATCCAACCAAAAATTCACACTCTTACCATTGCCAATCCTCTACATAACACCCCTTTTAATAAAATCTCTTGAATCCATTATACCTTTCTAGGCCCAAGACTAGTTTTTCTTCTTATTTTCATCCCATAAATTACTATTCATAGGATATTTATTACTCACAACCTTGACCCATAGATTATCGTGACAATTTAAAAATTTCCACCCTAATTTAGCAAGAAAAGCTTTATTTAGCCATTTGAAGTTCTTCACACCCAACCCACCTCACATTTTGGGAGTACAAACTCTACTCCACTTAACAAGATGAATGGGGTTTCGGCTCCTCTCTTTTGCCCAAAGGAAATCCCTTATGACTTTTTCTAAAAGATTGCATTACAAATTGAGGGACCACAGATGTAGAAGAATTAAGTAGCATTATTCTCTCTGCAAGTGAGAGAGAATGCTTTTTCCAACCTGCAAGCTTGTTGGCCATTTTCTCTTTCAAAAATTAGAAAGCATCCTTTAAAACCATCCCCTCAATAATAGGGGCTCCAAGATAAGTCTTATTCCTATTTCCAATTGGAATTTTAAGAATTCAAGCCATCACTTTATGGAGTCTAAAGGGGAGGTTTTTGGAAAAGGTAATGGCCGACTTAAGATAATTAGGAAGCTGGCTCGAAGCTTTAGCAAAGTTATCCAAAATCTCCTTGATTTTGTGGCAATCATTGATTGGGGCCTTTGCAAAGATAATGCAATCATCTACAAACTGAAGAATTGGAATTGTCGGACCTCCCCTAGAAGCTTTACAACCCACATCATTAGCGCCACATTCAACCTCCATATTAAGGTTGCTAGAAAGGGCCTCAGCACAAAGGACAAAGATGTAGGGGGGACAAGGGCATAGTTTTCAGGGCACCTAGGCGTTGGAATTTTAAAATGTTTGTTTTATTGAGTTTTTACTTTATATATGCTTTTCTAAGTCATTTTATTGGTTTTGTGTGCTAACTATCAATCATGTACACTAACTATTAACACTACAAATCATTCAAATGAGTACAAAATTCATATAAAAAACTAAGAATATAAAATATTATCAATAAAAATGAGTCTAAACCAACTAGGCAAGGCAACTACACTAAAAAACTAAACTAAAATAATAAAGTAATAAATATTAAAAAAAATTAAATTCACAAAGAGTCAAAGACATATCTTTGACTTTGAAGTGAATGTTGAGCATTGTCCTTCTTGAGTGCTCTCTTTTCTCACTTTTCCTTTAACACACACAAAAAAAAAACATTAATAAATTAAATAAAAAGAATTGCAAATTTACAATAAATGAACAAATAATAAAAGGAATTATCAATCATGTAGAAAACTAGGAATCAAATCACACATATGACATACCTAGATTGAAATTTATCTATTCTAGGCATTTAAAGGAAGTAGATAGGAAGTAGGAACCAAATCAAGCAATGAATAAAACCATAACAAAAAATAAATATGGCACTTACCCAATTCTCCAAAATCTCCACAAAATGATTAAGGATAACAAAATATGAAGTTTATAGATGATCAATAAAGAAAAATATCTAGTTAATTTCAGTATCTGGGTAATAAGAGCCCGCAATCCCTCCATTAAATCCACCAACATCATCAATAGCATAATCAACATCATTTGCATCCCGATCATCTTCATCTTTCCCATCAAGTTCTCCAACTTCATCTTCATCTTCGTTATCCTCAATGTTTCCACCCCACATGAGTCATCATCTTCTTCTTCTTGCACAACACTCTTTCCTTTGTCTTGTCCCTTACCATCGCCTCTTCCACGACCACCTCTACCTCCGCTTTTACTTGCACGTGTATAAACCGTATTTGCACTTCTCCTCAGCCTATTTGCACCCTCAACAACTTCAGTTGCTCCTAATGCTTCATCCACTTCATTTTATGTGAGATCACCACCTTCATGAACGAGTTCATTTGATGGGTCTCTTCCAATCAACCATTTACTACTCTCATCAGCATCATCGAAGCAAATGGGATCAAATTGACGTGGGTTTGCACGTCTTATCAAAAACCTCTCATGAAGACATTGATTATATTGAACAAAGACAATATCGTTAAGCCTCTTTTGATCAAGTTTGTTCCACTTCTTGGTATGAATCTACATTCATAACAAACAAAAACAAGAGTATAAAAATAAAATATTTTAACTTTTATAATCAGAATTCATAAATCAATTAATAAATAATAAAATTACTTACATTCTCAAAAGTGCTCCAATTATGCTCACTGGCAGAAGAAGCGCACACAAGACCATATATGCATAATGCAATATGCCTAAGGTATGGTGTGCAATGCCCATAAGTATGCCACCAATCAACTACAAAGTACAAATTATAAATTACAAATAAAAAAATTAAATTAGAGAATACAAATTCAAAGATAGTAATACAAAAAAAAACAAAAATAAGATTCTAGAGGTAATGAGGCATATCTTACTTTGTTGTTTTGTTTCTCGTTGTCTAATTGTCATTTCCTTAGAAAATGCACCACGGGCATGCTTATAATCTTCCATTTGATGGGAGATCTTATCTTGAATTTCAATGTCACTCACCATCCTCTCAATACAATCTACAAAGCCTATTTCAAACTTCACAATTAATGCTTCATCTTCAGCTTTTGCTTTATAAAAGAGGGCTACACTGAGAAAAAATTTGGCAAGATAGTTGCATCATATTATTCCAACGCCTGTCAAAAATTTCCAGAATGGGCTTATATTTTATTTCTTTTCCACCAAAATTTGTTTTAATCTTTTCCCTTGCCCATTCCATTGCAAAGTGGAAGTACCCCATTATAGGTTTTTCATCACCATTAACCAACCGTAAGACCTCCACAATTAGTTGGGAAGCTAAGAGGGCAATCCTTACATTTTTCCTAAATGTAACTGAAAGAATAGTGCTTGAGACTCTTAAACCCTCTGGTTTGTTTGCCCATTTACTTCTATTCCACACATTACTGACAAATAAAGAACGCAATGGATATTTGAATGTGAACAAGCTTTACAAAGTAAGAAATGATGTGGCAAACCTTGTAACAAGATCCCCTCCCATGTGTTTTCTCCCTCATATAAGTAAGGAGAAGAGGATGTTTATAGATAAAGGCCGTCACATGTCTTGCCTTGGCAATGCAATTCTTGATAGACTTCAGTCCTCCAATATCCTCCAACATGAGGTCCAAACAATGAGCAGTGCACGGCATCCAAAATAAATTATTTTTTATCTTCAAAAGGTCTCTTGCAACAATATAAGCAGAGTGGTTATCAGTAACCACCTGCACCACATGTTCTTCTCCTATTTCCTCAACAACCCTATCAATCAATTTATACAAATAAACTGCATTGAGGATTTCATTGGAAGCATCAACTAATTTCAGGAAGAAAGTACCTTAAGGAGAATTCACCAAAAAGTTTATCAAACTTCTTTGCCTCTTATCTCTCCATCCATCAGACATAATAGTGCAATCATAAGTTTTCCAAGAGGCCTCATAGTCCTTGTAAAGCAATTTTGTTTTCTCAATCTCCTCTTTCAAGAGTGGCTCTCTCAACTCATGGTAGGTTGGAGGTTTGTACCCAGACCTAAATTGTGCAATTGCTTCTACCATAATCTCAAAACTCTTCAACTTTACTGTGTTAAAAGGTATTTCGGCTTGATAAACCATTTTGCAACATATTCATTCACATTTTTTCTTCCTTCATTTTTTAACTGACTTTCTATGCTTGTTTGCACCAATTGTCCCTTGTGCCTTGCTTCTACCACTTCTTCTGGACTTGGAGGTTTGTACCCAGACCCAAATTGTGCAATTGCTTCTATCATAATCTCAAAACTCTTCAACTTTACTGTGTTGAAGGGTATTTCGGCTTAATAAAACCATTTTGCAACATATTCATTCACATTTTTTCTTTTTTCCTTTTTTAACTGATTTTCTATGCTTGTTTGCACCAATTGTCCCTTGTGCCTTGCCTCTACCACTTCTTCTGGACTTGGCCTCACAAAAGCATCCATGGGTCCTCTAATATTCTTTCTTTTTTTGTGAAAATATGGGGCTTAATAGTTGGGCACTCCTACTAGTTGAAATGGAGCCACCTACTTTCGTAGGTTGGTTACTTTCATGGTGAGATTCTCTCTCATAGACCATTTGCTCCCATGACCCATAATTGTCTTCCACTACAAAATCACTTAACAGTTTCTTCCTCTTATTTTTGCACATGTATTATTGCATCTCTTTTGCAATACTCGTAATTTTTGGACACTTGGTAACATCCCCAAATCCTCCAATTAAATGTTGTTTTACTCTCTTAATTCCTCTTTCGACAATCTTTCCACACAATGAACATGTAATAGCATTTTTGTCCTCTAAATCATGCCAATATGCATACTTCCATGTTGGATCTTTTGACTGGGCCTTGTTCTTAGTGCCAGAAGTGTTTTGATGTGCCTCGTTTGCCATTACCTAATGAAAATAAAAACAAATCAGCATTTAGCAATGATAAATCAGTAATGAATCAATGATATAATTATCAACGACAATGAAAAATCACCAATAAAAAAACTAAGAATCTAAGATCAAGGGCAAATCAGCAATGATATTAATTAATAAATTAATAAAAAAAAAACAAAGCAAGCAAATTTCAGCCAAACAATAATTCAGTTATTCAGTTAGAACTTAGAAATAGAAATTAAGTAAAAAGTTAAAGGCTAAAGCAAGCAAATTTCAGTTCAGCTATATAATCAAATATCAAATTACAATATACATCAAATGCAATATTGCAATATTGTAAATCAGCAAAAGCAATCAATGTTGTAATATAGAAATAAAAATTAAAAAAAAAATTAAAGAGTGGTTCAGCCATGTAAAAATAAAAAACATTAATGAAGAAGAGAAGAAGAAAAGAAGAGAATTCAGCCATATAATCATATATATTATTCATATATCATGTATCATATATATAATCATTAATCACTAAATCAAGTTTTAGACATATAATTCAACCATAAAAAAAAATTGAAGAAGAGAATTCAATTCAGCCATACAATCACTGAATCAAGTTTCAGCCATGTAGTTAGTTCATCCATATAAAAAAAATCAGCCATATATTCATATATATTAACGATATAAAAAATATTTGAATGAGAAGAAGAAGAATTAAAGAAGAGAATAGAGAAGAATTGAAGAAGAGAAGAAGAGTAGGTTTGGCAGCTTCCACTTTTAAAAACTGAGATAATTCAAGTGTGAATCATGACTGAAATACTGATCGAGTGAAGGGAGGAGAAGAGTAGGATGGAGCCCTTATTTTTTTCAAAAAAAAAAAGGATTCATGGGGCAGACTGACGACTAAGAGAGTGAGAGTGACTGACTAAGAACAGTTAGACTCATGGGGTGGGTGGAAGAAGAAGAAGAAGAAGTGGAGAAAGGGAGGATTGAGGAGTATAGGGGGCGGATCCCCTGTTTTTTTGAAAAAAAAGAAAAGAAAAGAAAAGGAGGACTGGTGAGCCCCTGTTTTTTCAACTGATATCTGAGAAGAGAAAGTAGAAGAAGAAGAAAGGGAGGAATGATAGAGCCTCTATTTAAAAAAAAAAGGAAAAAAGTTTGAAACTCTGAAATCTGGAAAAGAAGAAGAAGAAGATGATGAAGAAGAAGAAGAACTGAAGTTATCAACTTACCTACTCGAACTAAGGTGTGATGGGGTTGGGCTGCTCGAGCTTGCAGAGTTCGCCTGTTTGGTTCTCCTCCCTCTCTAGTCGAACCAAAACCCTTGTGACAGAAAAGAAAATAGAGATTACTTAGTTTAGTTGTATACTATAGTTGTCTTAATACTAAAATGATACAATGTAATAGGTTTATTTTAAAAGAATACAACAACCAATGAAATATCAAACTAATAAATTAAAAAAAAAAATCTTTTTAGATGCATGTAGGCACCCGCCCAAGCGCCTGCTTAAGTCTCTAGGTGGGCACCTAGTGCGCAAAACATATGGCATTTAAGCGAGGCGACCATGAAAAACCGCCTAGCCTTGACAACTATGGACAAGGGGTCACCTTGCCGAATCCCCCTACTAGCTTTGGTGACTCGGGTAGGAGAGCCATTTATGAGAATCTGAAAGGAAACTGAACTAATGCATTCTATGACCCAATTAATCCATTTGTCATGGAAACCAAATTTAACTAGAACTTTCCTGATGAAATCCCATTCTAGCCTATCATAGGCCTTCTCCATGTCAACCTTGCAAGCGATCATCCTCTGTTTGCCTTTTTCTTTTCATAGTGTGTAGCATCTCATGGGCAATGAGAATGTTGTCTGTAATTTGTCTATTGGGTATGAAAGCACTCTGGAAGGGGGAAATAATGTCATCCAGGAACGGTTATTTTAGAGATAATTTTATAAATGACATTATAAAAGGTAATAGGTCTAAAATCATTAACCCCCTTTGGGTTTTCACGCTTTGGGATAAGCGTAATAAAAGTCCTATTTAAATCAACATTCAATTTCCCAGAGTGGAGAAATGCTTTGACAATTCTACATACAACATTCCCAATAATATTCCAATACTTTTTGAAGAAAAATACATTAAGACCATCAGGTCTCAGGGCCTTTATATCCTTTATCAAAAGCAAGGTATTATGGATCTTTTCGTTTATAACCTCTCTACAGGGATTATTGTTAAGTATTTGAGAAGCACAACATTCTATATTTGAAATTAAACTGTCAACTTCCGAAGTGCCCTCAAAATTAAATCTCTTTTCAAAACTACTACAAAATAGTTCATTGATCGCCTCAACATCTTCAACCCAGACTCCATCCTCATTTATGACTTTCCTAATTTTGTTCTTATTTCTCCTAATTGTTGCAGTAGTATGGAAGAATTTATTATTTTTATCCCAAAGTTTAAGCCAATCAACTCTGGAATTTTGAGCCCAATAAATTTCTTCTCTAGCAAAAGTGTTGTTGAGAAGTTTCTGGAGATCATTCTCTTGATTGATGAGACTTCTGTTATTTGGATCCCCTTCTAAGATCTCTTGGATCTCTTGGAGTTTCAACAATAAATTTTCTTTTCTTTTTCTGATATTCCCAAAATGATGTTTATTCCAATATTTGAGTTCCTTAACAAGGTTATTTCTTTTCTTACAAAATTGTGTGGCTCTAGATCCACTAATGTTGATACCCCAAACCCTTTTAATCACATTATCAAGACTAGGATCAAGACACCACACGACTTCAAACCTAAAAGGTTTAGGACCAAAAGAAGCATGAGAATTAGTATCAAGCATCAGACGTGTATGGTCGGATGCCAAAAAAGGTAAATTCATGAGCATACAATCATTAAATTCACACCTCCATTCAGCATTTGAAAGGACCCAGTCAATCCTTTCTTTAGTAGTATTATTCTTCCAAGTGAACTGCCCTCCTTCCATATCTAACTCAATAAAATTGCAATAGTTAATAAATTTATTAAAATTCCTTGTATGAGAGGGCCTTACCTCCACTCCACCTTTTTTATTTTATCTCCTTCTGAGAGAACTAAAATCCCCCATAACACAGCACACCCCAAGAGTATTATCTGCAATGTTCCTAATCTAATCCCACACCTTAGCTTAATCAGTTTTACAAGGAGGAGCATAAACCAATGTACTAAACCAGCTTTTGTTAGATTCTAGATCAGTAATGTAAGCATGGATAAGCCTTTCATTTGTTAAAATAATATCAACAGAACAAGAAGAAGAATTCCATAATAGCCATATGGCACCAGCAAATCCAATAGGATCAACAAGATGACATTTATCAAATTTAAAAGAAGACACAATTTCTTTTGCTCTAATAGGATTAACCCGTGTTCCATTAAACAACAAATAC
Source organism: Nelumbo nucifera (assembly GCF_000365185.1). The sequence goes on from NW_010729186.1 coordinate 318,822, forward strand.
TGGGCTTAAATTGCCTACATAACTCAGCAACTTGACGTCTAACAAGGACTATGCCAGCCCTTCTTACATTCCAAACTAGGATCTTCATTTAGAACCCTTCGTATCCTTAGGACCCTGCTCGTCTAGACCCACTTGAGCAATAGAAAAATCAGCACTGAAATCTGAAGTCTCGGGGTCAAAATTATCACGTGTCATCCAACTATTATTCTCTTGACCATCCCACTCTTCTTCCATGTCTTCTTCATTGACACCCTCATCACCTACCAGATTCGTTCGTACATTATCATCCTCTCCCTTCTCATTTGTGCCATAACTGTTAACAGGTCTAGAAAATTTGTCCTCATTCCCGCATCTAGTGGGATCAAACACAATTGGCGGATTATCATTTGACAGGGGTTCATTATGTAAGCTTTTCTTCTTTTGAACTCAGTGAGCCTTTTCATTTGTCATTTTATCTGGAAGTATTGAAGCAAACATTAGATTAATGAAGCGAGCAGTATAACCCTTTGTTCGATCAATGCTTTGTTGTTTCAGGTGTGAGCGGCTGAGGTATTAATGGGAACCTGAGTTTGTCTTGTTCTCAAAACCTGAGCGTGCTGCCTTAGCCATTCACCTTTGACAGAATTATAATTATGTTTCCTATTCACAACAATCCATCCACCCGCATCTTTTTTAGTATTACCCACATCACACTGGTAATACTTGTGACCACGCCAACCACAAGCTATGCAAAGGTCATGTACATTTTCATTAAAAACTCTAAGTTTGTCATTGTTACCATTATCGGTGATTGGAATATCCAAATGAACTATTTGGTGGTGTTAACACGAATGTAAACACGAGGAAATAGAGAACGTGAAGCCCTCTCCATATCCCTGTCAAGTTTAATGATGGCTCCCACATCCCTGAGAATGATTTCAAGATCTTCTCTGGACCAAAATTCCAAGGGCAGCCTTGGAATCTTGACCCAAACATCTGCCTCTTCTAGTTTAGCTTTAAGCGGATTAAAACTAGATCTCTATTTCATGAAAACAATATACTTTCCATTGATGACCCACGGACCCTCCTTGAGAATTCGGTTAAGGTCATCCTCAGATGAGAAAGAGAAAAGATAGAATTGTTGCCAAGGATTTGAATGTCCAGTTTACTGGTAATCTTCCATTCTTTGATTTTATCAACTAGAACTTAGCGAATAGACAAAAAACACCCTTGCTCTCCATTATCTTCTTCCCTTTGAGCTCTTCGAGATTAATCAGGTGGGCTACACAAGAATCTTTGGTGTCCTTGTTCGAAGGAGCACCTTTCATAGCCTCCGAAAGGAAAGCTTCAAATAGTGATCTCCTCACATTGCTCGAGTCACCAGCCGGATGGGAGGACCCTGTAGAGGAAACCATCTAAAATTGATGAGAAAAAAATGGATAGTTCTAGGAGGGAAGAATGGCCCCAGAGGAACCATGGTCACTATTAAAACTTGAGGCTAATGCCAACTTCCCATAACACCTCTTCGACTTCTCGAGAATACTAGTAAGGAGAGATTCTTTGAAACTTTTCTTTGGTATGCATGGCTTGTTATCATCATGCGGAAGCTTCCTACTAGTAGCACATGACAAAGTAACGACGTTTACACTTCCCAGAATATCATCATGCATGGTAAAATACTGTGCAACCATCCCTGGAGCATTGCACTTCTCGAGATGGTTTTTAAGATTATTGAGTCTACCATTAATAACAAGTGGGTTATCGAAAACATTAATGTTTGCATTCTCTCTCCTATGAAAAAACAACATCCTTGTGCAAAGAACAATCATAACCCAAACCGTTCGAATTCAAAGTTTGGTCTCCATCATCTTCGCAACACTATTCATCAATCTTAAGGCGCATTATCCTTTTTTTATTAGATCATTTAGGTTTGAACCCCCGCATCTAGTGGCCAACCAGCCATTTGAAACTTTCAGGCTTTCCTTCTCTTTCCAATTCCAGTACCGAAAGGTGCAGACCAAATTACAAGCTGGCACCAACACTATGGAGGGATCATGCAAACCATGAAGAGTCTTATTGATAATAGTTCTATCAATATGGTAAATAGTATCAACACTTGGGTTGACAAGGTCACCGAGGATAAGATCATCAATTTTTTTAACTATTTTTTCATTCATATCAGTGGATTTATCTATGAATTTTCCTTCGAATTAGTGGCTTGCTCCGTATTGTTTGTTATAATTTTTCTTTACAATAGGAAGGAGACCCTTTGGGCCCCTCATCGAACCTTTATTCTCTTTTATCTTCCAACATGCATACATGAGGATGAAGACACACTCCATCATCACGTAAAGGTTGAACAATCTCCTTGTTTTTCATGTTTTTTTTGCAATTTCAAACCCATTAGAGGCTTTGAGCTTATCGAGTTCAACAAATTTTTCTATGATGTTTTGTACTTTTCTTTGCCGTTTCTTCCTTAGTCCCTTCACTCTCATACTTCAGCCAGCTTGCTATCTGAAAGGATGCCAAGCACTTGGTAAACAAATTGATACCTGCACTCTAGATCCAAGTCAAATTTAAAGAGAAAAAACCTAATACACTAACTAAACAAACATGCCTAACCAAATAGACCTAAACAGACCAGTAAGCTACAATTAGACTAGAGAAACAAGAGAAAGCGCTCTAAAGTGATGTCCACAACAGGACTAAAACTAGAAAATCAAAGAAAGAAGAAGAATGAACTCCCTGAAAACAAGTCGTCACTGGCACAAACTAGTCCATGACTAAGCTCTGATCCAAAACAAGTCGTCACTGGCTCTTTCTCCTTTGCAACACTGTCACTTTTTTTCCTACCCTTATTTTATTTGTTTATCTATTTGGAACTTGGAAGGGTGGGGTTCATAATTGGGTTTAAAACTTATTGCTCTATGGCCTACACAACCCAAGGGTAGGGATGGCAATTTTCCCCATTAGGAACGAGGACAGGGATGGGGAGTATATATATGTGTGTGTGTGTGTGTGTGTGTGTGTGTGTGTGTGTGTGTATAATTATATAATTGTGTGTTATATTAAATATTAAATATATGTGTATATTATATTATATTAAATATATAATATTATTTGCATTATATATATATATCAAAATATATTTAAAATATTATTTGCATTTTAATTTTTCCTTTATTTTAAATAAATACCTTTCTGAAAACAAACTTTTAATTAAAAAAATTGGGATTTAGGTCCTAGATGGGGAACCCATCTCCATCGGGGACTGGGGTGCATGCCAATTTTTTTCTGACAATAATTAATTTAAAACTCAAGGTTAGGACGGGGAGTATGGTCCCTACCCTAAACCTGCTCATTGCCATTCCTACTTGGGGGTCATCCCCCAAACCCATAAACATAGTTCCAATAATTATGGTAATCATAAATGTAGTATCCAATACCTACGTAAAATGTTAAGATTTTCTAATTATTTATTTGAATAATTGGAAGTTTCATAATTTAACTTTCACTAAATGAGTAATTTTTGGTAATTAAATTACCAAAACCACTAATTATTGCTCAAAAATCATAGTAAATATCAAAATTACTGAAAATATAAAAAATAATATATATTTATTGCAATAAAAGTTATAATAAAAATTACCAAGAATTTTCAATTATTAAATTTGTATTCATTAATATTTTAATTAATTATTAATTTTAAGTAGTTATTGATTTCAATAATTAATTTTCAAAGTTTTCTGAAATTAAATTACCAAAATCATTAATTTTTAACAAGTAATTTTTAGTAATTAAAATTTTCAATTTACCAAAATTATGAAAAATTATAGTTTAGGTGTTGATATTTACTGAATAATATTCAATAATGTCAATAATAGTGAAAATATCAAAAGTATTTCCAAAATTAATTTAACCACATTTTGGGTTTTTATATAGTTTATTGGGCATGTAATATAGATTAAGAGGAATTTTAGGTGGGAGATATAGTTTAGGAGAAATTTTAGGAGGGGGTTGAATAAGTGATTAGGAATAAGAGAGAGAGAGAGAGAGAGAGAGAGAGAGAGAGAGAGAGATTGGAGTGGGACTCTAATGAAGAAGAAATGGCTGCCATGTAGCTACATGGAAGGGTTGGGAAGGGGTAAGGGAGAAAGGAGAAAACGTTAAGGAGGGAATGGAAGAAGGAGAGGGATGCTAATATAGCCTTTATTTGCTATATAATATAGTACTAGCGGGCCCCTATGCAATGCACAGAAGTGGACTTAAAACTTATTGTTGTATGGAGCTACACAACTGAAGGGTAGGTATGTCAATTTTTTTCATCCCCGTCAAGTACCCGGCGTCCCTGATTAGGCAGGGATGGTATGGAGATTGCCTTAGCGGGGATAGAATTAAAAAGATTATATATATATATATATCAAAATATATTTAAAATATTATTTGCATTTTAATTTTTCCTTTATTTTCAATAAATATCTTTCTTAAAGCAAACTTTTAATTAAAAAAAATTCAGAGATTCAGGTCCCCAATAGGGAAGCCCTCTCTGTCGAGGACTGGGGATGCAAGCTAAAATTTTTTACAGAGATTAATTTAAAACTTGAGGTTGGGATGGGGAGTATGATCCCGACCCAATGTCATTCCTACCCCTGGGGTCATCCCCTAAACCTATAACACCCCCAACCCCATAAATATAGTTTCATTAATTATGGTAATTTTAAATGTAGTATCCAATACTTATGGAAATTATTAAAGTTTTCCAATTATTTATTTGAAAAAATGGAAGTTTTATAACTTAAGTTACACTAAATTAACAAAATCACTAATTATTTTTCAAAAATTATAGTAAATATCAAAATTAGTGGAAATTTTTCAATATAGTTTGATAATATCATTAAATATTAATAATTTGACCAAAATTACTGAAAATATCAATAACTACTCATTGTTAAAAACTATTGATTCTTTTCAATTATTAAATTTGTATTTATTAATATTTTATTTACTCATTAATTTCCAGTAGCTATTGATTTCAATAATTAATTTTCAAAAATTTATGAAGTTAAGTTACCAATATTAGTAATTCTCAACAAGTAATTTTTAGTAATTAAAATTTTCAATTTACGAAAATTATGAAAGATTATTGGTTATGTGTTGATATTTACTGAATAATATTCAATAATATCAATAATTATTTAAAATATCAAAAGCATTTCCCAAATTAATTTGATCACATTTTTGGTTTTTAGATAGATAATTTAGAAGAAATTTTAGGAGGGGGTTGGGTAAGTGAGCAGGAACATGAGAGAGAGAGAGAGAGAGAGAGAGAGAGGGAGTGGATTCTAGTGAAGAAGAGAGGGTTGCCACATGGCTTAATGTGTGGTCTAGGAAGGGATAAGGGAGAATGGAGAGAGAGGTTTAATGTGAGAGAGAGAGAGAGAGTTAAGGAGAATTGAGAGAAGGGGGGACGGGAGAAGGAGAGGAATGTTGTTGTGGCCTCATTTTTCTATATATTAATTTTAGTATAGATAGATTTGAATAACTAAACTCGTCAATAAAATGACCCGACCCAGTAAAGCAATTCATTTTCATTTTGATCGCTCTTGGGTCTTTTACATTGTAAGTACAATTGTATTAATTGAATCGGGTTAATACAATATATTGGGTGAATTGGTCAATAAAATGACTACATAGTCAGCCCCCGTGCGATGCATGGATTTTGTTAACCAAAATTTAAGTAAACACAACCCTATAACATTTCTAATTGAGCCAAGTTAGTTATGGCTAATTAATTCATTAGGCTTTTACCATTATTAGGGTAATCAGGTTTTCAATTTAATTAGGTTCGTTAGTTTTTTAAGATTCTTAGGGTCATTAGGGTTTTCAGTTTAATTAGGTTTATTAGGTTGTTATGGTTAACTATGCTATTTAGGCTAAATGTGTAATAATTTAAGTATCAAATTATAATTTTAATTATTTTTAAATGAAAATTAGATGGATATTAATTTAACAAAAAATAATTAGTTTAATTATGATTATTTAGGTCAATCAGGTCAATTAGGCTTATTAAGGTTAATTAAATTGAACACACAGATGAATAGGGTTCCAATCAAACCGAGCTCTAATTGAATAGTTCGGCTTGAGTTTGAATCTAGTTCAAATCTCAAGGTAAGATCGATTAGTTATTCAAATTCAAACTCAACCTATAAAAAGTTTGGCTCAAAAGCTTGTGAAACTAGCTTGATTAACATTATATATAAATACATACATATATTATAGTATAAAAATATAATTTATAATATATTAAAAATATACTATATATTTTAAAAATATATCATATCTTTATAAAATAAATATATATATATATATATATATATATATATATATATATATTCGTTTTCAAGCTGAACTTGAGCTCATCGAATATTTAATATTTAATCAAACCGAACTGGAACCAAGAAACAAAGTTTGAATTTAACTCGAACTCGAACTCGAACTCAAGCTCAAGCCTAACAGTATTTTAGTTGAATCAAGCCAATATTCAATAATTCATAAATATCAGCATTAAATTAGTGTGAAGAATTTATTGTTTTTTTAGGCCAAAATTTACTATTAGTGTAGCTAATTATAAGAAAAATAATTACTTTAATTATTTTGGTTGATTAGTGTTAATAAAAATAATTTATATACTGTTATTTCTTTTAAAATAATCAGTAAACTTATAGTAATTAACAGTAAGTTAATTGAAAATTGCAATCATTTCTGTTAATTAGTAACAGTAAACTCTTTGAAATCTTGTTATTGGAAACAAACCAACTTTAATTGGTTCGTGCAGCCAGACTGATGTGAACCAATTTGGTTTGTTATGATCAGACTGGTTCGTGTAGCTTAACCGGATTGAGACAATGTAAGGAATTTAATGGGTCGAGTTTTTGGTCATTTTGTTGAAAAGGATCCGAACCGTTTATGTCATGTTCTTAACCCATTAATATGTTGTTGCATTTTGCTTAATATAGCAAACACAACAGAGGGTCAACCAAAAAAACACATAGAAGAGGTGTTGGGCCAATAAGACCCCACCATTTGCAACCTAATGATTTGTGTAGACTTTGGAAAGAATTCCTAATATTGTCGAATTTCCAATTTAAAATAGACCAAATGAGGAAAAATTAGTGAAATAAGATGGATTCAAATCACCACTCCAAACTTGAATAACCTATATGGCTGCATTTGTTTGCGATACAAACGTTGAACTGGGGTATTTATGTACTCCGGTTCGCATTTGCAAGTGTTTTTTTGTGATACATATATGTAAAATGACTGTAAAACTGTATTTTCTAACATGAATGTATTGATCGAAGAGTGCATTACTGCATCGATTTTTTTTATGCAATTTTGCTCTCTTCACTCAACGATGTAATTAGGCTATGCATTTTCTTTCGACTGTATGAGAAAAATAGCCGTTTTGGGTGAGAGGAGATCTGCTGCACCACCGCCCCCCCCCATTGCCGCCTTCTAATGGTACTTTCTCACCTCCATCTCCGACCAAGGCATGGTCGTCGGTGGTCGACAATCAGTATCTTCTGTATTTTTCTGACTTGTGTTTTGCTAGTTTCATGTGTTCATATCATTTGGTTGCGGGGTTCTTGCCGATTTGATAAGAGGTTGAAGATCTTCGCTTTGATCTACACAAGGTAATGTTAGATCTGTCTTGAGCTTCATAGATCTGGTATTTTGCTTCGACTAATAAAGGTTTTCATCATTTTTTGTTGATTCCTTCTTAGACCTAGCTAAATTTACACATCTTTCGTTTTGTCTTCAACAATCAAGTACGTGCATGGTGAAATTCTTCTTTTTTTTTACTCTGCTTCCTAATTAATCGTTTTTTATGTTATCACTCTTGTTTGATGAAGATATCTTCTTGAGTGATATTTTCCTTTGAAGGTACATGTATAATATTTACCTTTGAATATGTGATATCTTCATTAACAAAGCTATGATATTTGTCGTTGCTTTATTCTCCTTAATTAGTAGTTTTCCTCCTTTCCAGTAGGTGACTTCTCTGCCAAATTTTTTGCTCTTTTCCTTTTCTCGTTTATGTGGTTGCTTTTATTTTTTCTTTGTTGGGTATTAACTAAGTGGCTTGCGGCTAAATTTCCTTTCCAGTTTCCAGCTTCCAGCTTAATTCCAGACGATTTTTTGGTTTCCAACCATATCATGGGAATTAAGGGAACCAGGAAAAAAAGGATTAAGAATAAAAGTTACTTGGGGTTTGCTAAGGACTCTGGTACAGAATCGGCTAAGATGAATCGGAAGTTGAACAATGTTTACTACGGGAATATAGCTCGTGAGGTCCTCTGTCCCGCTGTGTTGTGGGGTGGAGGTACCCATGCTAACATTAGAGAAAAGTCTGAGAACAAATCTTCTAAAACCGAAAAAAAAGGACTTCATTTGGCTTCGAAAATTCCATCAGTTTGTAGAAACTATATGAAACAATCCACTAGAGGTCATGCTCATCGTCATTCTTTAGACAAGTTTATTTTGGAAAAAGGTAAAAGAAGTTTGCCCGACTCCAAACAAAGGAGATAACTGCTCCTCTGTAAGAAATTTCACGGGGAAAGAAGAAAATAAGGATAAACTAGAAAAGATAACTGACCAACTTTATGAAAATAGCAATTTGGAGCGGGAGCTATCTGGAGGAAAAAAGGAACCAAACCAACCGATGGTTTTTGAAAAATGGGGAGAATGGCAAGACACTGCTCGTCACTCCAATAAATGGAACCTTCAAAACAAAAACGGGGATATTTGCAAATTTCAATTTTTTTCAAAGGAAACAAATAACAACAAGAGATTGGAATTGTTTAAAATGTTCTCCGATCTCTTGCCCATGGTAACCTCAGAGCTAGATGAATCCGGAGTTACGAAACGAAGAGAGTGTAGTGGGATTGGATTGGATGGCGATAAGTCTCCTTTACAATTACTTTGCATGGGAGCTATCCCATGCATGTCATGTGTCGTCAAGAGAAATCTTGACATTTAATGAAACAAACGATAACGGTATGCAGGCGCAATTAGGAGCCCAACCAGTTTTGTTTAACTGATGCAACGGGCAGGATTCTCACGAGAACGTCTCCTACATGCAGCCCATGCATGAATACCTAACATTAAACAGTTCCATCTCTCGTAAAAAGAGTTCCCTAGGGGTTGTGTTTGCTGGGAGAGGGAGAAACCTAAACACACCCTTTTGTATTGGAAATTCCTTTGCTGGGAGAGGGAGAAAAAAATACTATGAGATAATATTTTTTATTTGTGCATTAACAATGGGTGGAGAAGCAACAAGGCTTTTGCGTGTCCAAACCTTGTCTCTTCCAACCAGGATGAGGGATGGACTATAGTTAATCGGTGCAAGAATCTGGTTCCGACTAGAGGGCCGAATCTAAACATGAAGCTGAATAGATCCAATGGATATAATAGAGTCAAGCCTCTTTCTATTTCGGAAAATCAGAATGCCTGGACCTTGAACAAAAAGTAAAGATTTGGACATTTTCATGGACCTACAAAACCCAGATTTTTCAACTCCGGTGTGGCTTTGATCGAACCACAAGGTAAATCTCAACAAAACAAGAGGTGGAGTCCAAGAGGGAATCCTAAGGCCACTATGAGCGCGGCTCCTATGAGCCGGAAATGTGGGCATATGGGGGGTAGTAAATTAGCCAATGGTGATGAAGAAGACACTATGATTAACAGTGGAGATGACTTAGAAAATGAGGATAGCCAAGGTTTAAACGTTGAAGAGGATGAGCTTATGGATGAGGAATGGGGTGATCAAAACGACCAATTGGTTACCGAAATTCAAAAAATGGAAGAGAACAACGGAGGCGGTGAAATAGCGAAATCCATCAAGAAAGCTCCATTTGAAGAAAATGACAATATGGGTCCTTCAAGCTCTACTGTTTACAAATGAATTTACCTTGTTGGAATGTAAGAGGCGCTGGTAGACCCAGGCTACAACGCCAAATTTTAAATCTTATTAGTACTCATAGGCCAGTTGTATGTTCCTTTATGGAAACAAGGGTTAATGCTTCTCACACAATGAAAATTGTTAGAAAACTTCATTACGAGGATTATGTTTTGATTGATCCAATAGGCTTTTCGGGGGTCTTTGGATCTTATGGGATCGTAGTCAAGTCTCTCTTCAAATTATTTGCTCTAATGATAGACTCGCCCATTTTCCAAATAAAACAAAACAAAACAAATGACCATTTGGAAGTGGATTAGAGACATTGCTGACAACATCAATGGCCCTTAGTGTCTTTTAGGGGATTTTAACAATTATTTGTTAGTTGAAGATAAAAGAGGGGGTAGGGACCCTCAGCTAGCCAAATGAGAAATTTTAACAACTTTATCAATGATTGTAACCTAATGGAAATTGAAATGAAAGGTTTACGGTTTACGTGGAAAAATAAAAATATTATGGAAAGAGTTGACTGGGTATTTGGTAATGAGGTTTGGAGGCTCCAATTTCCAATCCAAATGTTATTCTCTCCAACCTCCCATTTATGGCTTCGGACCATTCCCCACTCTTGCTTCAAAGTTCAAACGGATGTTCAAAGCCAATAGGGGGCCGAAACCTTTCCGGTTCGAATCAATGTGGTGTAATGATCCCAGTATCATTGATATTATTCACAAGGGTTGGAGTATCGAAGCTAATGGCTCCAAAAGCAATCCAATTCATTAAAAAAAAGAAATAACCTTGTTAAGGACCTAAGGGAGTGGAGCAAGAAAAAATTCGGTGATTTATTTAAAAAGAAAAAATCCTTCTAGAAAGGTTAAAGAATGTCCAAAAGGATATTAGTGAAGATTTGAATAACACTAGCCTCATTAATTTGGAAAACGCCCTTCAAAAGCAAATGAATAAAATCCTGGAACGTGAAGAGATCTTCTGGGCCCAACGTGTTAGGATCGATTGGATTAAACTGGGGAACAAAAACAATAGATTCTTCCACACTATGGCGACCATTAGAAAGAACAAAAGCAGAATAGTAAAGATTTAAGAATGAAGAAGGTGTGTGGGTCTATAGCCAAGAAAATGTTGAAAGAAATTTAATGCAGAATTTCAATTGAAGATTTAAGTATGAAGGAAGTAGTGGAGCAGATGATTTATTAAGAGGAGCAAATAATTTAATTACTAAGAATGTCTCTAATAAGGAAATTCGTGATGCTTTCGAAACTATGGGAGATCTTAAGGCTCCTGGTCCAAATTGACTAAATGCCCTATTTTTTAAAAAATATTGGAATACCATTGGAGAAAGTGTATGTGGTGTTATTAAAGCTTTCTTCCATAATGGAAAAATGTGTAGAATTTTGAACCAAACCTTTTATTTCTTTGATTCCAAAGAAAAAGAACCCAATCAATACAAATGACTATAAGCCAATCAGCCTTCGTAATGTCATCTACAAAATTATTGCGAAGATTTTAGTTAATAGAATAAAACCTTTTCTTGATAACATAATCTCCCCGTATTAAAGTGCTTTTTTTCCTAATAGACGGATTAATGATAATGTTTTTATTACTCATGAGATGATTCATTCTATGAAAAAAAAGAAGGGTAAGAAAAGTTTGGTTCATTGTAAAGGTTATGCAAAAGTTTTGTTCCCATGAAAAGTGGATTGCATGGGTTATGGAATGTATCAAATCAGTCTCTTACAGAATATTAATTAATGGGACCCCTTCGACTGAATTCATTCCAAGTAGGGGAATTAGACAAGGGGATCCCCTATCTCCCTACATTTTTGTTCTCTGTGAGGCTCTTGCTAAGAATCTGGAAAAAGAAGCAAATTCTGGTGCCAATAAAATTGGATGTAGAATTTCTACAGGGGGTCCAAAGATCCCCATTTTGCAATTTGCAGATGATTGCATTATATTTGCAAATACTACAGTCCCTGTGTACATGAAAATTAAGGAAATCCTTTCAAATTATGAGAAAGCATCGGGACAAACTCCAAATTTCAATAAATCATCAATTTTTTATATCAAGGAATATTCACCAAAAGCTTCAAAAAATGATTTCAAGGATGCTTGGAATTCCAAAGGAATTGAATCCAAAGAACTATTTAGGTGCCCCTCTAATTAGCAAAAGAGTGATAAAGAATAAATTTTCCTTTGCCAAGGAGAAAATGCTCCAAAAACTAGCAAATTGGAAAAAAATTCTCTTTCATTAGTGTGAAGACTTAAATTTATAAACTCCAATATAAACATGATGCCCCAATATATCATGAGGTCATTTAAAATTCCAAATAATGCTTTAGAGGAGTTGGAAACAATTCAAAGAGAATTTTTATGAAAAAATGACTGAAGGGAAGAAGCCCTTGCACTTAATGAAATAGAGTTGCATTTGTACTCCCAAAAGATGGGAAGGTCTAGGAGTTAGAAATCTCCAGTGGGTAAATGAAGCAAACCTTGCAAAATTAGGATGGAAAATTTTAAATGAAGAAAATAATCTTTGGGCTAAACTTATTAAAAGAAAATATATGAAAGGTAGTTCTTTTTGGGATATTAGCCCAAAAAATGGTTCATCATGGGCTTGGAAAGGCATTCTCCATTCTAGAGATCTGCTGAAAAAAGGTATTAGATACCAAGTTGGGAATGGTAGAACAATTAGTTTTTGGCATGACAAATGGGTTACCCACAAACCTAATGAGGGCAGATTTAGCCCTCCACTGACATCATGACACATGGCATATTAGAACAGCTGGACTACATCCCAACATCACCTAGGCGACAACTTGCCTTAGCCAAAATGGTGTCCTAGCTAGCGATCTGCCTCTGCCGCTGACCTGGTGACCTACTTCTGCTGCCAACCTGGCGACCTGCCTCTACTGCCGACCTAGCGACCTACTTCTGCCGCCGACCTAAAGACCTGCCTCTGTCGTCGACCTGGCCATCTACTTCTATCGCCGACCTGGCGACCTACCTATGTTGCCGACCTAGCGACCTACCTCTGTCGCTCACCAGCCTGGTGACTTGGCAATCTGCCTCTGTCGCCAACCTGGCGACCTACCTTTCTAGAAGCTTGCTAGTTGTCTCCGAACCTTTTGGGATCACGCTACGTAACTGTAGGCCTTATCCTCATCTTGCACGAATCGGAGGGAAACTGTAAGCCTTATTAATTGGCATGCTATCCTCCTTCCAAAGCGGAACGAAGTTCTACATTGTGAGCTGAGGATTCTGGGAGCGTTTCGCGAGACCCACAACAGGCCAACTATATAAGGGCATCAGCCCCTGAGACCCAGGTAAATGCGCAATTTTTAGTTCTTGTAGCTCTCCAGCTCTCTCACATTTTGCTATCTTAAAATCTCTTATTCGCTAACTTAAGCATCGGAATGCCCACCCCGGGTAAACAACCCGGGCACTCTGACACTGTTTCCTTGTAGGTCGCATCAGAGCCACTGATCCAGATTGTCACCATTCAGCTAGGCATCAGAGACACCTCTCCAGCTCGTCACCATTCAGCTAGGCATTAGAGCCACCTCTCCAACTTGTCACCATTCAGCTAGGCATCAGAGCCACCTCTCCAGCTCGTCACCACTCAGTTAGACATCAAAGCCACTTCTCTAGCTTGTTACCATTCAACTAGGCATCAGAGTCACCTCTCAAGCTCGTCACCACTCAGTTAGGCATCAGAGCCACCTCTCCAACTCGTCACCATTCAGTTAGGCATCAAAGCCACTTCTCCATCTCGCCACCATTCAGGTAGGCATCAGAGCCACCTCTCTAGCTCGTCACCACTCAGTTAGGCATCAGAGCCACCTCTCCAACTCGTCACCATTTAGTTAGGCATCAGAGCCACCTCTCCAGGTCGTCACCATTTAGCTAGGCATTAGAGCCACCTCTCCAGCATGTCACCATTTAGCAAGGGATCAAATCCACCTTTCCGGTTTGTTACCACTCAATTAGGCATCAAAGCCACCTCTCCAGCTTGTCACCACTCAGTTAGGCATTAAAACCACATTTCCAGCTCATCACCATTCAGCTAGGCATTAGAGCCACCTCTCCAACTTGTCACCATTCAGCTAGGCGTCCAAGCCATCTTCCAAGTAGGAACCATTTAGCTAGGCGTCCAAGCCACCTTCCAGGTAGGGAATATTCAGCCAAGCATCTAAGTCACTAGCCAGCTGGGAGCTGCCAAAATGCGCATCATCAATTAGCATCGTTTGTGGGAAGCGCTACAAAAGGCTATGTTCTCACCTGATTCTCTGAGCCTCAAGTAATAACATCTTCAAGCAACAACAACAACGCTTGATCAAAATAACCCCCTAGGGGGCAGAAACAAAATAAACGAGTTCTCACAGTCTTGCCTAGACAGAATCTCCCTAACTGTGAGGCCACCCCCATATGTCGAGCTCTACATGCTCTCTGCGAGAGTTGGCGGCCAACAGAATGTGAGGCCACCCATAGGTCGAGCTCTCCGTGGTTTTCGTGGGAGTTGATAGCCAACAAACTGTGAGATTGTGCCACAGATCAAGCCCTCCATGCTTTACGTGGGAGTTGATGGCCAACTGATTGTGGAGTCGCCCTCGTAGGTCAGTCTTGCCGAGGTGACAAGGTGTCTTTAGGCCGAGGTGCTGAGAGCAAAACTAGATTGTCAAAATTCTGACGACTTGGCGACCTGGAGACCTGCCTCCGAACTGGTGACCTACTTCCGCCGACTTGGCAACCTATTTCCACCAACCTAGCGATCTGCCTTTGCCGTCGAGATGGTGCCTAGCTCCGCCGACCTGGTGACACACATAATCAGCTCGAATGAACCTTGTCAGCCCTATTCGCAAGGTCGCCCCTACAGGTCGAGCCCTCTGTGGCTCCCGCGGGAGTCAGTGGCCAACGGATTGCAGTCACCCTTGCGGGTTGAGCCTTTCAAGGTTTCCATGCGAGTCGACAACCTATAGTTAGTAAAGTTGCCCCCACAGGTTGAACTCCTTGTTGCTTATCGTAGGATTAGATGACCAGCACATTAGATGACTGACACAGTGCATCCATGACACCAAACCGCTATTTAAATTCCAACATCGACGAACATATCGCAAGGGGAAGCCAAACCGCTTTCAACATCAAGGACCCCTAAGCCAACCTCGAAATATGTTGGTAACAGGCCAAAGGACCTACGATGAAGCACAAATCTACTCCCTTCATTGAGCTGATCTTAGCTCGGAAGTGGAGGGCAATTGATGAGGGCAGATTTGGCCCTCCACTGACATCATGACACATTGTCACAGGAGTAATCGTTGGGGCCCTGTGCGGCACTCGAAATGGGCGAGTAAGCCTACGAAACAAAGCAAACACACACAAAAAAGGCAACAAGATGGCACACGAATTAGCAAAAGGCTATTTGTATTGCATCAATCAGTGGTAAGCACAAGCACACAGTACAGTGTCGAGGGGATCTYGTGCTTAACCTTTACACGCTTATGAGCTCACTCGACTACCTACCTCCCCTCAAAGAGTACGTTAAGCTTTTGGGGGA
>NW_010729186.1:334988-363433 GCF_000365185.1 Nelumbo nucifera
GTGGCACTCGCTCTCCCCGGTGGTTGTGGTAGTAGATGTGGGCAAGGTTTGACACGGCCTTGGGTCTTCTTCTGTTGGGCCCACCAATTGCGGGCGCTTGCAGCTTCTGCTGCGAAGTCGACTTCTGCTGATGTGGTTGGTGTTGAAGCTGATGTTGCTGCTGATGTTGACTTGGGTGCTGGCATTGGCGTTGGCGCTGGAAATGGAACTGTCTTGGGGGTGACTTCTTCCTGGTGACGACTTCCCAACCAGTTCCAGTGTCGATGAGAGGTACTTGACATGGGTTCTTCCTTGTTGACGCATCGCTGTCTTCATTGTTGCTGGTTTCTTGGTACAACTGCAAGGCTGAAAGCTGCTTCCCAAGTATCTGCAAGGCTGATGAGACAGGAACCATGCAAGGGGAGTGTTTGTCCAGAATAAGAAAATTGTTGATGTGTGGCATAAGTGCTGCTTCCGCCTGTTTGAGGAACTCCACTCCAAGAACAACCTAAAAATCATCCAAGGGAACCACAGATAGATTGATGGGTCCTTTCCATAGTCCAACTCGGAGTTCTACTTCACGGGCCGTGCCCTCTACTGCTTTGGCCCCGGAGTTGATAGCCTTGACCCACCCAGTTTGTTTGGTGGTGTTCTAGCCGAGTCGCTTTGCCTCCGCAAGCGAAATGAAGTTGTGGGTGGCCCCAGTGTCCACCAAGGCTTGGGTTGGCCTCCCGCCGAGGGTGATGTCTACATAATTCAGCCCCTTGTAGGCTTTGGTGGGCTGCTTTGATGTGGCCTCTTTCTTGACCATGGTGTTGATGAGTTGGAGGGCGCCTACTCTTGGTGCCGTTGTGGGCTTCTCCTCATCGCTCTCTTTACTATCACTGAGTTTGGCGATGAAGACAGTTATTTTCTTTCGGGTTGGACAGTCACTCGTCCAATGCTTCCCGTTGCAAAGGTAACACGGCGCAGGAGGAGGTCTCCTAGTGGATTGGTGGCCCTGATAGCTTGGGTTTCCTTGTGGCTTCTTCCCTTGTTGGTAATTGTAGGGCTTGTTCGCGGGAACTGGCTTCTCCTTTGTAGAGGTTGATTATGGATCTTCCCCACTCAGACTCATGGTACCTGGGTTGGATGGTCTTTGCACATCTTCCTTAGGTGTTCTCAGATCAATAAGCTGCTTAGCTATGGCCATGGCGGTGGCGAGGTCCTCAACCCCGCGTTGCTGGAGTTTGAGCTCGGCCCATGGCTTGAGACCGTCCATAAAATTGAACAGAAGATCCTTGTCTGACATGTCAGTGATCTCCAACGTCAAGGCCGAAAACTCCTTGACATAGTCATGTAGTGATTCTTGATGTTTGAGATTCTTTATTCTTCGGCGCGCCAAGTACTCCACATTTTCTGGGTAGAACTGCCGCTTGATCTCACGCTTGAATCCAACCCAAGTGTCAATGGTGTGGGTTCCACGTTGAATGTCTTGACAACACCTACGCCACCATAACATTGTGATATCAGTCAAATACATAGTAGCTGTACGTACTTGAGTTTGGTTGTCAACGATGCCAGTGGCGGAGAAATATTGCTCCAATTGCCACAAGAAGTTGTCAAGCTCCCTWGCATCCCGAGCACCCGAGTAAGGTGTTGGCTCTCAGATCTTGATGTTCATGGAAGCTAGGGTGGAGGGAGTGCTTGGTGTGTTGGCCACTGCCCTCTTTAGGAGAGTCATCTCATCTCTCATCTCATCTAATTGCTTTTGAAATCTGTCTAGCAAGCCCTATAGGCTGCTTTGGGAAGGCCCAGCTCCCGAATTCTGTATGGTGGTGTGCATGTCTCTGAAGGCACCATTGAAATGTCCTTCTAGTTCCATCACTACATTCTCAACCGTCTCTAGGTTGAGGTGGAGTTCATCAACCCGATCTTGGGTTTCTCCCACTGTCACCTTGCAACGTAGGAGGCGCATGTCCACGGTAGCGAGTTGGTCGACTGATTTGTCGTGCTTGCTAGCTTTRGTTGTACGCCCCTTTGGGGCTTGTGTCTTGGTAGGTTCGTCAAGTGGGGCGTCATCAGAGTTGTGGGCTTGAAGCCGCCCATGCGGTGTGTCATCGGCAATGCCCCGATTACTCTTCATTGTGTTGATGTAGGGACGAAAGCAAGGTCCAGAGTGTGTGTAGGAGCTCCTGCTCTGATACCAATTGTCACGGGGGTAATCGTTGGGGCCCCGTGCGGCACTCGAAATGGGCGAGTAAGCCTACGAAACAAAGCAAACACACACAAAAAGGCAACAAGATGGCACATGAATTAGCAAAAGGCTATTTGTATTGCATNAATCTGTGGTAAGCACAAGCACACAGTACAGTGTCGAGGGGATCTCGTGCTTAACCTTTACACGCTYATRAGCTCACTYGACTACCTACCTCCCCTCAAAGAGTACGTTAAGCTTTTGGGGGAGTGACAAAAGGAAACATCAAAAGGACGGAAAAACATACTAAGAAATTACAATAACGCCATTGGCGGTCCCCCTTACAAAATACAAGCAAAGCCCACCGATGACACACATGTTGACACCATGAAGGCATGCGGTTGGCACTCTGATGGCTCACTGTATGTGCTTGATGGCACGGCGAAGGAGTCACCTGTGACATGCAATTGATGAGGGCAGATTTGGCCCTCCACTGACATCATGACACATGGCATATCATAACAACTAGACTACATCCCAGCATCACATAGGCGACAACTTGCCTTAGCCAAAATGGGGTCCCAACTGGCGACCTGCCTTTGTCGTCGATCTGGTAACTTACTTCTGTTGCCAACCTGGTGATCTGCCTCTACTGTCGACTTGGCGACCTACTTCTGCTGCCGACCTTGAGACTTGCCTTTGTCGTCGACCTGGCGATCTACTTCTACCGCCAACCTGGCGACCTACCTCTATCGCCAACCAGGCGACCTACCTCTGTCGCCGACCTGGCGACTTGGCAATTTGAACCTTTTGGGATCACACCGTGTAACGATAGGCCTTATGCTCATCCCACCCGAACCGGAGGGAAACGATAGGCCTTATTAACTAGCACACTATCTTCCTTCCAAAGCGGAACAGACCTCTACGTTGTGGGCCGAGGATTCCGGGAGCGTTTCATGAGACCCACGACAACCCAACTATATAAGGGCATAAGCCCCTAAGACCCAGGTAGATGCGCATATTTTAGTTCTCATAGCTCTCTAACTCTCTCACATTTTGCTATCTTAAGATCTCTGATTCGCTAACTTAAGCATCGAAGTGCTCATCCTGGGTAAAGCAACTCGGGCACTTTGACATTTTTTCCTTGTAGGTCGCATCAGAGCCACCACTCCAGCTCGTCACCATTTAGCTAGGCATCAGAGCCACCTCTCCAGCACGTCACCGTTCAGCTAGGCATCAGAGACACCTCTCTAGCTCGTCACCATTCAGCTAGGCATCAGAGCCACCTCTCCAACTCGTCACCGTTCAGCTAGGTATCAGAGTCACCTCTTCAGCTTGTCACCATTTAGCTAGGCATCAGAGCCACCTCTCTAGCTCGCCACCATTCAACTAGGCATCAGAGCCACCTCTCCAGCTCGTCACCATTCAGCTAGGCATCAGAGCCACCTCTCCAGCTCATCACTACTCAGTTAGGCATCAAAGCCACTTTTCCATCTCGTTTCCATTTAGCTAGGCATCAGAGCCACCTCTCCAGTTCGTCACCACTCGGTTAGGCATCAGAGCCACATCTCCAGCTCGTCACCATTCAGTTTGGCATCAAAGCCACTTCTCCAGTTTGTCACCATTCAGCTAGGCATCAGAGCCACCTCTCCAGCTCGCCACCACTCAGTTAGGCATCAAAGCCAGCTCTCCAGCTCGTCACCATTCAACTAGGCATCAAAGCCACCTTTCCAGCTTGTCACCATTTAGCTAGACATCAGAGCCACCTTTCCAGCTTGTTACCACTCAATTAGGCCTCAAAGCCACCTCTCCATCTCGTCACCACTCAGTTAGGCATCAAAGCCACTTTTCCAGCTCGTCCCCATTCAGCTAGGCATCAGAGCCACTTCTCCAGCTTGTCACCATTCTACTAGGCATCCAAGCCACCTTCAGGTAGGAACCATTCAGCTAGGCGTCCAAGCCACCTTCCAGGTAGGGATTATTCAGCCAAGCATCTGAGTCACTAGCCAGCCGGGAGCTGCCAAAATGTGCATCATCAAAACCTTTATTAGGAATTTTTTCTTTTGAAAGTGCTAGGATGAACCCGGAATTCGAGCAACTGTTCCTAATGATTTGAGAAAAAATCAAATCCTATTTTATCTCTCCTAGACAATTTGAAGATAGAATGATTTGAGAGGGGAACTCTTCTGGAATGTTCACTATTAAATCATCCTATTTGCTGAAATGTTCTTCAATCTTTGTGGGAAATAACACTACAAATTGGTTCAACATCATTTGAAACATCAAATTCCCTCCAAAGATGGAAAACTTTTCTTTTCCTTCTCTTTCAAAATAAGCTTCCTACTAAGATGCTTTTGAGGAAATGAGGTTTTGATATTAATGGATCTTGTAGCTTTTGCGATGAGGATGAAGACTTGGATTATATTTTTAAGTTTTGCCCTTTGTCCTACCAAATTTGGTATATTCTCTGTGATCCTTTAGTGGGTCCGTCGAATAGTGACCAATCATTTATTGATTGGTGGAGCAGACTGACAAAAAATAATAAAAAACTACTTATTAAAGAAAAATAACTTTTATTTTGTGGGCTATTTGGAAAAATTAAAACTATAAAGTTTTTAATAACTATGTGAGACCCCCCCAAGTAATCCTTGACCGAGCCCTTCATTCTTGTATGGAATACCTGGAATTAGAGAAGGTTGCAAACTTAAATTCCCTTCACAAGATTTGGAAGCTCATCATGTGGTCTGCTTTATCTCATGATTGCATTAAAATCAATTTTGATGTGTCTCGTTACTTAGATGGTCCTTGTACTGCTACGTGTATTGCCCGTAATCATCTTAGTCGTGTCCTGGATGCCAAAGCTATCAAGATTGGTTTTTGTACAATTAATCAAGCTGAAGTGTGGGCTGCATGGGAGGCCATTAAGATGGCCTCAAATTTCCATCAATTCCCGATCATTATCGTAGGTGACACAAAGTTGGTGATTTCATGCCTCAACCAGAAAACAAAACCCTCTTGGAAGATGATGAACATTATTGGGAGCTACTTGAGGATGAAGAATACATTTTCTAGAAGACTTTTCTTCCGGCATGTCTACAGATAAGTGAACTAGGCTATAGATTGGATGGCGCGCAAAACCTAGATAACTACTTTGGGGTTTGTATCTTTTAACTTTTCTTCCCTTCCTCCTTCCCTTTTCTCTATTTGTTTAGCTGACTTCTGGGGGCGCACTACGGGGGCGCACTACCCCCGTTTGTTGTAGTGCCCTTTGGGTCTTATTAAAAAAAAAAAGGAGGTACTTAAGATTCAAGCTCTAGACCTTTATTGCAGGAAAGATGGTAGATTGATCTCACCATAAAAACACCATTTAAAAAAGAAATAAAGGAAGGCATCCACAATTTTAATTTGGTCATGTCCCATTCTCTAGATGGATTAAAAAGATCTTGAACCAAAACCCAGTCACACAATTGGGATTTCTCCATGGAAACCTTGGAGTTTGTGATAGAAGGTATCGAGAAATGCCTCCAAATATTGATTTACCCTTCCCTATTTTCTAAAAGACACATTTTTTGCAATAATTTCTTGCCTTTTGGAAGATTTCTCCATCCCCATGAGGCATCATGAGGACACCTGGAGTCAAGGAAAGACTAGCCAGGAAATACTTGACCTTCATGACTTGAGTGAAGAGAAAATTCAGGTTTTCAAGTAATCTCATCCCTTGCTTAAGAAGGAAAGCTAGCTAAGTTCATACACCTCGTGAGGTTGGGTTTGTGCATACTTGATCAATGTTATGTTGGGTTTTGGAATTGAATTACAACCAATTGGCATCATTGATGACCTAGCCACATGACACTCCCTCCATTTAAGAGGCACAAGATCAAACCCATGGAACCACAATGAACAACGTAATGTGTAATATGCAATACCCCACCCCGACCAACTAATGAGACTACACAATGAGGTATAGCCCATTCGTCAAGCTGATATTGTCATACCCTCACCCTTCCTTTTTCTTTCTTTATTTCTTTCTTCTTCCTCCTCATTTTTTTTAGGCTATATGGGGCTACAACAAAAGGGATGTAATCCATCCCCAAACTCATAACCCCTTAACCTTGGTGCAGGTGAGATTTGATTGCAAGTTTTTGCTACAACTAGTAGGATGAGATACAACCAGCCAGTTGGCACCTTCAATCCATACCCCTAACCTGGGTGAAGGTGGGATTCAATATCAAGTCTCTACTACAACTAGCTAGGTACCTTATCAACTAAGCCCAATTACACCTTATGCCAAATATTATCACATGGTTTTAAATTCCAAAATTGAGTGGATCACAAAATTGATTTACAGTCGAACAATCCTTAATGTTTGTTGGTAAAATAACTTATATCATAAACTAGAAGAAAATCTCAAGCAACCAGATAGATGATCCATATGGAGTCCTTCTTGTTAGCCCTACCAACATCTAACAACCATTGGGGAGACCCCTCATTGAGCTACCTATCGAAGGGCCAAAATGATTTTGTTTTGATATAAAGCTATGTTTGATTTAAAGGAAAAGGTAGGGAAACCTATACAATATATGTAAAGGATTCCTTATCTTTCCCTTCCTTTACCTATTTTTTCATTCAAACCAAATGCAACTTAATAGTTGACGTTGTTTGTTGAACGAGGATTCGAGGAACTTAGACAAAAATAATATAGAAGAAAGCTTGCACCATCGAGGGGTGGAGCTAAGGGAGACCCAAGGGATCCATGGCCCCCTCCCCCTATGGCTGAGAAATCCCCACTTACATTATATTATTCCATGTATATTTCCCCCTCCCCCACTTACAGGTGCAAGTCAGGTTGGTCTAAGTTAACAATTTATACTGTTTTGAGCTCGGGCTTTGGGTTTATACAATTGAAATTTTGACAAAATTCCAACCCTAATTTGTAAAAGTTGCACCCCTACCCCCACTTACCACCCCAATGGTTGGACCCCTTAATGACCCATATCCACTTCCTGGCTCCACCCCTGGCACAATCTACATGATATTTGCTATGATTGGATATATAGAGAGGCAATAAGTGTTTTTGCCAACTGATGCCAAGCTAGTTTGCCACTGCCCTTAAAATTAAACAAGCTTGATTGGAATAATGAGGTTCATACCAATCTCAAGACTTCAACTTTGTGCTATCTATACTACTTGAACTTATAAACCAATTTAGTTTAAAATTGTAATTGAAAGATGAAAAAACTTATGATTTTAAGTTAGAAGACAACACCATTGAAGAAGTTAGAATGGAATGGGACACAAAAATTAATTAAGAGAGAGAACTTTATATTTGATTTATACCAGGGTACCTAACCTAGGAACGTGGAGGCTGAAAATTGAAAAATGGGCATGACATTACATGGAGCAGGATGGTAGATAAGGATTTGTGTAACCCACAACATGGGTTTTTTTTTGGTATTTGGTGATAACTTTCCCTTGACCCCCTCTTTTCCCCAAATGCTTAGTTTGGTAGGAGTACAAATGCAAATATGTAGAATGCAAAACCTTATATTTTGTATGTATTTACACCGTATATATTTCCAAACTAAGCCAAAGTGCTGGTTGCAGGGTTTTAATTCTACGTAAAAGTTGAAACAAACCAACTAACACATCAACAAGCCAACCCTCAGTTGGTTTAACCCACTACATGAGGTTGGGATAAGGCTTTATTGTATCCGGTTGGGTTGATAACCCACCAAGGCTCAAGCCCAGCTAATTCGATTGGAATCAGGGATTAGCTCGAGTTGGCTATGACTCCGTCAGGGACAAACTACTGGGGTTGTCCGTTTGGCCCTAAACAAGGCCCAGCCTGGGCATTAGTATCACACCCAGATCCAGATCAGTATATGATGTATCATGTGGCAAAATAAATCCCCTACCCCTACAAGAACCAAGGAAACTGGACCGATCGATTCTCCATGTTAGGTGTATCCTACGTTGATGATGAGTTGACGTGGTTATTAACTTGTTATGATCGGTCCATTATTACGAGTAGAATTATAGACGACTTGAAAAGACTCAAGTTGTTGACCGTTGATCAAGCCGAACTAGTTAGGACTGATTCGCGGAGGCGCCTTTTCTCTGTTTGGAGGGAGTCTGGGCGCTGCAGGAGCGGGACTACTCCAGTCTCCAGCCGTCGTTTTCTGTGTTTGAGCAAATGGGGCTAATGGGTAACGAGCCACAGACGTCAGACGTGGGAATGGGACATTCGAGGGTTGGCTCTGGAATTGGCCAACAAAAGAAAAGTCAAAACTCAAAACGACAACTCTTCTCTTCGTAAACGATGACACTTCTGTCGAGACCGGATCTGCTCCTCACACCGACCTGCACATTTTACCATGCATTAGGAATATTTATCGTACTTATAAGTTTTTATTTACGGTCGATGTTCCAAATGCACGGTGGATGGCGCCCATGTGTGAGGAGCAGGTCCCGTTCCACTTCTGTTATTATTTTGTGTCAAAACGAAGTCGAAGAATATGGCCGTTTCGTTTTAATGGTAAAAACTGAAAACGCCGCCGAATGTGATTAGAGGAGGGAACAACCGATTGAATAAAAAGCGGGAGACTTGGGAGTTGGAGTTGGGATGTGATAAATCCAGTGTTCTTGCAACTTCGTTGCTGCTTCGCTTATTGGCAGTCTGCAGTCAGCAGGCGTTCAGACTCTTTTGCTATTAGGGTTTAAAGAGCTGCATGCACTAGTTAATCCCTTCATTTGATAAAAAAGTAGAGAAAACCGTAGTTTCGAGAAACGCCATGGAAGAGGTCAGGTCCAGCACGGCGTGGGTCGTTAGTCATTCCTTTCATGTAGTTGTCGATTCATCAGGTTCTCTTTCTCCCTATCTTTCGACCAAGTGTTATTCAAGTATTTTGCATGGGCGTCTGCTGCATTTGTTAATGCTTTTTATTAACCAATCTAACTTTTTTTGCACTTGGCACCTCCTGTCATTTAAGCAGGACTCGAGAAAGCAGTCGACACAATTGAAGGTTCGGTTCCCAAGGTTGAATGGGATTTCGAGGGGATTCACTATTTTGATAATGGCCCGCTCACTGTTCAATACCTATTTGTTCTGGATGCACTCAACTTTTGTTTTTGGCCGGGTTTGTGTTGTTTCTTACTTTAGATTGTCAGAGTAAGATTGATAATGCTATAACCATTGCATGGTGTGACTTAAATGCTGTTGTCTTTAGGTTCCGTTCGTTTGCACTCCAATTTCATTTGCACAAGTACAAATGCATGGAAGAGTGCAGATTCTGTTTTACTTTTGCTTTACCTTGCTTCACGTTTTGCTTTACTTCATCTACATTGCAAACAAACAAAACAAAAGTAAACCAGATTTTGCAGTTCTAATGAAATTGCACTGCGAACAAGCTAAGTATTAGAATCACAGTTCCATGCTTGTTGGTTATCTATGGATTGGTTTAATTTAATGCCATGCCATGTGTTAAAATATGTTGATTGGTGTGTTAGCTCTGGTTGGTTTAATATATGTATATTTTGGCCACTCTATTATCTCTATTTGTCCAACAAAAAAAAAACGTGTTTGAAGATTAAGTTGAATTTGCAAGGTAGAGCATCAATTTGATGGACAGTGAGTTTGTTATTTGTTCTGACACAGTATAGTTTCATGACAATAAATTTATAGCATAGAAAATTATTAAAAGACCTCATATTCTATAATACTATAAAAAAGTTATTAAGAGCCATATATACATGTTTTTCTTGACAGACATCTGAACTTAACAAAACCTATATTCCAACCAGTTGGAATTGGTCAGATGGATCTTCATTATTCCACTCTTTCAAGGGCATGTCCAGACACTTCACCCCTCCCCCTCTTCCTAATAAGAGAGTTATGGATAAGTACATACGCTCATACATGTAAATGGTCTGTTGCAAATCAATGTTCCCAGGTATATCATTAATATGTATCATGAAGGTGCTTTGCTATGCTATTATAATTGAATTTGGTCTGGTGAAGGGATGTCTAATTTCCTTCTCTCTTTTTTTTTTTTTTTCATCTGGGTTGTGTTGAAATACCATCTCTATTTGTCATTCCTTATTTACACATGCATGGCTCTAAAAATTTTTATTATTGGACTGAGAGGTATTAATTATCTTCTGATGTTTAATCTTTCTCTCGCTCATCCACTTCCTCCTCCTGAAGATCTTCTAATCTCTTCTCTAATCTATGGACCAGAACTCAGGACTGAGTTCCTTACTCTGCATATTTCCACCGAAAAAAAGGAAAGGCAAAAGAAATGTTAAAAAGGGAAGGGGAAGAAGCAAGAATCACTAGGATCTATACTTTGTCAAAATGCTGTCAATGTCATCAATATTTGGCTATTCATCAATTTTGCATAGTCATGATTTTTTAAGTATTTAAGATAGGGGTAGATTAAAATCACAATCAAGGAAAGTAATTGATTTTTCATCATCTTTGGAACCTCATTATTTTTTTTTGATCAATGGAACCTCATTATTTTTAATTTGGGGTTTCAAACTACTTGTGCCTGGATTGATTCCTGTACATCAGGACTGCCTTGATATGTTCTTCACGACTTCACCATTGGATTGACATGCTTTTGTGCACTTAAGAATTTATCCCTTGAAAGCTTTCTGTTACTCTTTTTTGAAGAAAATAATTGATAATTTGTTAAGGAGATAGCAAAAAGAATTACATGAGGTACACGTTGTACAAAATATACTAATGGAGCCCTATTCTCAGACAAAAATTGGGGAAGGACATAACTGTCTCTGCAGAGTAGTACCCATCCAACACTCCTCATGGCTAGATCATCACTCACGACATTTGGTTGTCTTGAAATCCACATTAAAGGCAAGAGGAAGGAGCTTAATCTCATTAAGGAAGTGTGCTGATTTCTTTGGGCTTGGGCTTCTCTATTTAAGCCCATCTGATTGCATTAATTCAGTCACCGAAAACTGGAAGCTTTGGAGTCTGCATTCTTCTTTGTATCCTTTCCATTGATTTTCAAGATGTCATGATGGCAATAAAGATAAGAGACCATGTGAATATGCATTTTTTTTTGCATTGTTTTTCATTGATTTTCAAGATATCACAATGTGAATTTAGAAAAGGGATATTTGAAGCCTGAGCTTGTGGTTGCCTTGAAACTCCTTTTGGTTAAGATTCAATGGGCAACAGATTAGTCGAAAGCTCTCAATTGAAGATTTTGGTATTCTTTTTATTCCCATGCTCTACATAATAGAAGCATGGGTGCAGTGCCACATAACCTTCATTCTCTTAGTTGGGAGGAGACAGAAACTAGGATGAAAGAGCTCAATAACCTCACCATGGAGTTGCCAACAGGGGAGCCAAAAGGGTACAAAGTGGTTCTAAATCTTTGTTGCAAGATTGCAAATAAGAAAGTCATTATTGATAGTCTCTCTGCTTTCTGTGCATTATTGAATGTCTCAGCTTGATGTAAGATGATCAAAAGGATTATATAGCTTTTTTATTTGACGGAGTATAATAAGCTTCAGGAATTGTTAGAATTACTCATTGATTGGAGGTTCATAATGATGGTTTTGTTGGAAGGAGCTAGTTGTCATTGTCACTTCTATCCACTTTGTGCTTTTTGACAACAGGCATTTCTAATTTCCTGTTGTTTAATACTTAACAGACAAAGATCTGAGTTATGACAATTTGGCCTTGGGGCTAAGGGAAGCTATACAAAATGATAAATCTGTGTTAGATGCTGATCGTCTTCAGAAGTACACTGGTATTTTGGTCTCTACTTGAACCTTAATTTCCTATTGCAATGCTACAAACATGTTTTCATGTTTTTTGTCTGATCATAAATTGGTTTTACATGAGGCATGTCTAACAATTTCTTTTCTAATCAAAATTTGTCAGGTCCTCAACTACGTGAACTATTGAAATGGCCTCGGCCACTTCCATTGGAGGATGAACGTATTCGCTTACTACATGAAGTACTTCTATCTTAACTTTCTAGACATGTTTAATCCCTACTCTTATAATTTTTCTTATGTTGCATTTTAGAGAGAAACCTGGAAACTAGGGATATTTGCCCATGGGACCCACAACCCAGCCACTCCCTAGAGAATATTCAAATAAAATATATTATATTAATTAAAAAAAGTATATGGTCCTCTGTACAATGAGAATCTGTACATGTATAAGCTATGTAAGGACCTCAAGAAAGTCCACCCACAAAAAGGAAACAGAAAAAGTATAATCTTTTAAATATATTATGAATAGACAACCAATTTCTAAGTTTTCCAATCACTAGATTGATCTCCTCTTCTTCAAGTGTAGATTTCTGCTAAAAAGTAATATTTCCAATCACTAGTTTTCAGCCATCCCACCATTATCTTCGAATCACCTTCAATGATCAGCCCACCCACTCGGCTACTCCCAATTTCTTGGCTTTCTCAACCCCAGAGATTGCTGCTAGGAATTCTGCTATTACAGAATCACCTTGCTCAATTGGGCCTGAAAACAAATCACATATAGCACCACCACCATCTCTAAGCACCCCTCGGTCCCCTCCAATTCCTGAGGG
Source organism: Nelumbo nucifera (assembly GCF_000365185.1). The sequence goes on from NW_010729186.1 coordinate 347,727, forward strand.
ACCCAGATTACCCACACTGCTGCCATCAAAAAATTCTATTGTTTCTCTCATACCATACAGCCCACAGAATTGCCAAAGAGATGGTTGACCAGTGTACTTTCCCTCAGTCATTCCCGAGATCTGCCACTCTTCCAAGAGTGCTTTAACGGAACCCGGAAGGCACAAGTTTAGATTTAATGCCTTCATGAGGTGATTCCAAACAGCTGCACTGAAATTACAATGCAAAAACAGGTGGTTTGAGGTCTTAACTTCTAGATTACATTAGGAGAACATCAGGTCTGAAATGTTGAAACTCCTCTTCAGTAGCATTTCTAAAGCAAGGCATTTCTCCAAGGTTTTTACCCATAAAAAGAACTTAATTTTTGATGGAGCTGCAGTTGAATTGGGATCTGCTTCTCACACCGACCTCACAGCCACATCCTACCATGTATTGGGAACATCTCCCCATGAATAATAAATACAAGTACAGGAGATGTTCCCATTGTGCAGTCAGGACATGCTGTGAGGAGCAGATCTGGACTCACTACAGTCTCCCAAATAGCTTTGCTTGGAAACTGTTCCCAGGGGTCACCAACTACACACTTATAGAAAGATTTGACAGTAAAGTTACCTGAGTGATTCCACTTCCAGCAACTTGCATTCCTGAGACTGCAAATTTAATTGTTGATTCTGAAGCATAACCAGGAGATCAGCTACCATTTTCAAGTTCCCAGACATTGTAGCTCCTTGTGAAGGAATACCTCTGAATAATTCTGTTACCATCCAACACATATTACTCAGAAACTAGGGCCATCTTGTTTTCTGCCACATTGTCAAGGGCTGAATATAATGTCCTTTAGTGCTCTATCTTCCAGACCATGGATCTAATCAGAACTTCAACTTCCTTTCACCCCCAGTTTTATAATTTATACCTCTGCTGAACCGTGAAATCTTTGGATATTCAAACATATATGGAGTGGTGGCTTTGATCTCAAGAGGGAATCATCAATTTGAGGAATAATTAACTTCTCTGTGTTATTATGATCTCAGTGGCAGAACCATATCTTCTCCCAGATAACTATGTTCAATGATTTGTCATGTAAACTCCATAAAGTTGTCTTCAGTCTTAACTAAGTTGATTTTTCTTTATTCTATTGGTTTAAAAAAATGTGTTTAGGATAGCTGACCCATCATTAATTATATAAGGTCCAATATTGTAATCAGTGAGATAAATTTCAATGGACCACTAATTTGGTTATGTGAACTCTCCCCTCTTCTTTCTTCTATTACTCTCACTTCCTTATTGAAACCTTTTTCTGTTGCATACCGCTATGTTTTGTTTTTCTTTTTTTTTTTTTTTCTATCTATAATATCTATCTCAACAGCCCACTGTTTTCCTTTCACTTCTTGCAAAATCTGATATCTTCTTGTTTCAGTACCAGTGTCCAGTTCCTTCAATTCCTAATTTCAGCTAATCATGAACCTAATTTCTAGGACACTCTTCTTATACTTTATGTTCTTCCAAGCCTTTTCTTTGTGAGGGTTTCTTTTGATTTTCTTGGTGTTTTGTGTATCTTTTTTTCATTCCTTTTTTGCTTGGATTTGTTTCCATTTTTTTGTCAGTAATGATGCTTGAAATTTTATTAATATCAAGGTAAAAACTCATTTCCCATTCCCATGGCTGCCTTCATTTGCTATATATGTGTTTCCACTTTTGTTAAAAGTTAACCCTGGGCCTGGAGGCCCCCAACCATCTCATATTTTGCAACTCCTACTCTTCCCAATAGGTTAGCTTGGTTGTTGGCTGTCTTAGGGGTTCAGTTGAATGAGCAATTTGTATTTGTTGCCAATGCCTTTTATCTCTTATATGTCTAAGAGTCCAATGGCCTGAAGTTGTAGAAGACAACCAGGAAATTAGCACTTGACAGTCACCTATAATTAGATTTGTTTCCATGATTTGCTACTAACTAGCATATGACTATGATACCTGGATACCTGCACAAGGGTAGCTTATTGTGTTGGTACTTAAATTTTTAGTGTAAATTTCATATCTCACGCTTTGTCCAACCATGTCCTTGTCATGTCTGGGTAGGGGTGTCAATTGGACTGGATTTGGTCCAATCCGATCCAGTCCAATGTGAGTCCATTATAAATGGACCAGGCCCAATCCAATCCAATGAATGTTCTGGACCAATTTGGACCGGTCCAATTCAACGTATGGACCGTCCAACCTGTTCAAATTTATTTTGATTTAGATTGGTTTCAACCCATACCTGGTCCATTGACACATATATATTCTTATCTTATATCAATGGACCAGATATTGGCTTAATCCAACCCAATCCAATACTAAATTTGTTACGGACAGACCAAGTCCAATCCAATCTAATAAATATTTTGGACCGGGTTGGTCCAATCCAATATATCTTGTTGCTCCGTTCAATCCGTCCAAATTGATTTTGGACTGGACGGGGTCCAATCCAAAATCGGTCCATTGACACCCTTATGTCTGGGTGACATAGGCATATTAGTCATTTTATCTTTTCCATGAACATTTACTTCTATGGTGTTGATGTTTATAGTTTCACTCCATTTAGGTTGGAAAGGAGCTGGAGAAGAATTTTGGGGGAAAAGCAGTAAATCTTGTCAGCTCTTGTGGGAAATCTGCTGTAGCGCTTGTTGCCCTTGTAACACGTCATTTTCCTGGTATGCCATTGTCTATGTATTTCAGTATATTTTTAGTTACAATTGTTTCCTAAGATATTTCTTCTGTTTTGTTTACTTCTTTGTTTGATGCTTTATTGTTTGTTTTTGTAGTTCATTGTATTGGGTATATATTGGCAGTCACAGACTGTGTGATATCCTTAGTCCAACCTCATGAACTTAAGGGGTTTGCACTTGTTTTTCTTCATGTGCATTAATAAAATCCAGTTGGTCCATTGCTGAAAAGTATTTACTTTTTCTTACTTCTGGTTTTGCTTGGAAAAGGTGGAGAGTCCTTTAAAAGTTGACACAGATGCATATGAGTTTTGTAATTGTATGCTTGATGCATGTGTATATTTATGCATGTATATTTGCATTATAGTGCAAATGAATTTTTTTGGGAAGAAATTAAGAAAAAAATTCCTAATCTCAAGATTCTCAACATAAGAGAGTCATTAGAGAACTTTTCTTTTGATAGGTAAGAGTCATTAGAGAACTTTGCCTTAGCTAATTAGTATAAAAATAATTAACTTTATTTTTAATGATGCTGCGGGCTTACTTTTTATGTATCAAAAAACAAAAAAGAATGATGCAATGGGCTTACCTGCTATGGATTGTAAATTTTCTTTTGCTGGTTGGGGTCTGGCTAACCTTTGCTCAGCTTTCCCTAAAAATATATACTTCATGATATGTGGATATTTTTGATCTAGTTCATACAGTAGCTAAATCTGTGTTTCAACTCCACTAATTCCATTCTTGTAGGTTTCCGTGACCATTCAGTATACAAAGGTCACCAAGTTTTCTTGTACAAGAGAGCACAGATATTTGCATCCGATCTATGGAGTGCTTTCAAGGGTCAAAGTTATGGTGAATTTAATGACATAGGTGCAATTACTATATTTGCTGATTATATTGTTCCAGCTGTTCTTAGGTATCTTGGTGTGTTGAGATATAGTTCGGCTCTGGCTAGCATTATTGATGCCAACAGGGAAATAGTTTCTGGTAGTGAAGAGGAAGTTGAACTGCGAGCTTGTACCGTATATGCTGTAGAGAAAATGAGGGAGTTGATAAAGATAAAATATGGGAAGCAGGTATTTCTATCTTTTTCCTTTTCTTTAGCATTTTGCAATTTTGTCACCTTCCTTTGCCTAAACTTGTATTGAAGCTGAACCATATCAAGGAATGCTTATTTAGGTGTATTAGACATACAAACAAATGTAGGAAGCAGAAGTGCACACAAAACTACATACACTCGAATACGCACATTTGTATATGCTGTGCTTTCTGTAAAGATCTAATTGGTTAGGTAGCTTGTGCTATTTGCTTCCACGTTTTGGATGTTTAGAATGTATGTATGTATTTATGTATGGACAAGCATATGTATAAGGATTATAATCATTATAATACGAAATATTTACTAGGTCTTGAAGATTTAATTTTGCTAGGTTACTGGGATTTGTTCTTTCAAGATATTATAGTTTCGAGAATGTGCCTGATGCAGTAGGGCTGGAACAAACTAACACAAGACAGAAAGAGAGAGTAGAAAGGGTAGAGAAAGAGAAAAGAGAGAGAAATCCCAAGGAATCACTTCAAGGGGTCCTAGAATCACTCTAGGGTTTGTAGGAATCACTCCATACAGCAAGAGAACTCTTAAGAAATCTTCATTCATTCATTAGCTTCAAAAGGAAGAGAATACATCTATTAATAGAGTGACTTGTGTGGCCCGGAACACTGTTCACCATAATTACAAAAAGTGCCACTCTTTGTCTTGTGCATCAAGAAACACAATAACTTTCTATCTACTAATGCAAATAAATTTAAAATTGAAAGACAAGCACTACTAAGCTAGAGGAACAAGATGCTATAGCCCAAGTCCATATTGGGCTGGTCAAAATGACGAAAATACCCCTGACCAGATCAGTCCAAGTCCCAAGAGTCTTCTCCATGCCAAATCAGAACCTGTTTGTTGGCCTTCTTCTTACGAGAATAGGTCTTATAATGCATGGACCAATCCCCATCATCTCTCATCGGCTTGAAAGAACTTGACCCTGGCGAGTTGAAGGCATGATATTGCTCAAAAAGTTCTGGATTAAGATGATACAAATCTTTAACTGTAATCCATGAACATTCTGAAAGAGGTAGATTTTTTCATTTTACAAGAAATTTGATAACCCTCACTTGTTGTAGAAATCAACTTCTCATCAAGCAAGTCTTCAGGCACATTAGTAGGTGGAACCAAAGGAAGCTTAAGCAACGGGACCATGGGACAATCACTATAGCCATGATATGCACTTAGGTCTTCAACATTGAAGATTGGGCTAATTCCCATTTCGCTTGGTAGCTCTAGGTCATAAGCATTAGAACTGATTTTCTTAGTGATCTTATACGGACTTGCACTCTTGGAGTGAAGCTTCTTATAAAAGCTCTTAGGAAAGTGTTCAGGACGTATACACACCATAACCATATCACCCTCCTGAAAATCAGCTAGGCACCTATGTAAATCAGCTAGGCACCTATGTAAATCAGCTTTGGCTTTGTATGCATCATTGCTAAGAGCAATCTTGCGCCTAACTTCATCATGGATTTCTCTCATGTGGCGAGCAAAGCCTCCAACCTCTATGCTAGTCTTGGCTTCTTGTGGCAAAGGAACTAAATCAATAGGCTTCTTAGGCTGAATTCCAGTAACTATCTCAAAGGGATTTATTTCAGTTGACCTGTTAACTGAATTGTTGTAAGCAAATTCAGGCATAGGTAGGATGAGATCCCACCTAGAAGTATGGCCACCAACTAAGCAACGTAGCAAATCACTGAGGCTCCTAAGCCGAATTGAAACCAATCTGTTAACCGTCGGTTCGATTCGTTGGTTTTTCGGTTTTTCAATTTTTATAATATATATAATAAAAAAAATATAAATATATAATAAAAAATTAAAAAAATATATAAAATATTATATTTTAATTAATAAATAATATATTATATATTATATTATAAATATATATATATTTATATATAATGCATATTTACTAATTTATCTTATATATATAAAATATAAAAAGTATATATAAAATATATGTAATGTACATAAATATATATAAAATATATAGATATATGTATACTGGTCGGTTCGGTTAACCACCGGTTTTCTATATTGGTTAACAGAAACTGAACCGGTACCTTTGGTTTTTAAAAACATCAAACTGAAACCAAACCGATCAGTTCAGTTAACCGATTTTGTTCACCCCTAATGGAAAGAAGATGAGAACTTAAGCTTTGTATTGAGGAGTTTCCAAAGTGTCTTCCAAAAGTAACTCATAAACTTAGCATCATGATCAGAAACAATAGTAATAGGAACACCATGTAAACGAACAATTTCCCTAAAGAATAGGCATGCCACATGTGAGGCATTTGATGTCTTATTGCAAGGAATAAAGTGGACCACTTTTGAGAACCTATCTATCACAACATAGATTGAATCATGACCCCTTATTGTCTTGGGCAGACTTAGGATAAAATCCATAGAGAGATCTTGCCAAGGCTCATGTGGAATTGGTAAAGGGGTGTACAACCCTGTATTTTTCTTTCTCCCTTTTGCCAATTGACAAATTCTGCACTGTTTGATCACATGATCAACTTCAACCTTAAGGCGGCTAGGCCAATAAAAGCGACCTACCATAACAATGGTCTTGTCCTGACCAAAATGCCCAACAATTCCACCTGCATGTAACTCCCATATAACATAATCATGTAGTGAGGTTTTAGGAACACACAAGCAACCATCCTGGATGGAAAAGCTAGGATATTCAGATTGCTGTCCAGCTTGTAAAGAACCATAAATGATGCTGAAATTCTTGCAACCATCATAATCTTGCTTCAAATGATCGAACCCCACAACCTGTACAAACATAGAATGGAGTATATACACCACTCAGCTCAATGCATCAACTACAAAGTTATATTCTGCTAAAAATTCAGCCCATTTCTAATGCCGACTACTAAGATGCTTCTGAGATTTGAGATATTTGAGTGCCTCATGATCTGAGTCAAGGTTTAAAATGTCGATGTCGATGGAAATGTCGCTTACCAAAATATATGACATATGTCGGAAATGTCGAGGGAAATATTGTAAAAACTAGAGACATTGTGGAAATATTATGAAATATGTGGAAATATGCAACGATATTTTGTATGATAAAAGAAGCATTAATACATATTTTTAGACTATTATCTTATTCCCAACCATTATATAAAGCTAAGAAACTAAGATCAATAACRAATTARTAAATGDCRRTTTAYTGWTKTATTATGCATTTTGATGTTTTTACAAGGTTATCCGATATTTTCTTTTCTTATTTTTAATTTTGATTTATTATAAATTCTAATATATTTATTTCACACTAGTAAATAGAAATACATTTATTCTGATTTTTTAAATATTAAAGTTATAATACATTATGCTTTATTATAAATTTAATAAACTGAATTTCATTTTTGTAGTATTTAGATTATGATAAATTCTGATTTCTTATAAAACTTAATGAATTTATTATGGTTTTTAATACTAAATTTATAATAAATAATGATTTAATATAAAATTTAATAAATTTATTCTGATTTTTTTATATTAAATTTAGAATATGATTTATTATAAAATTTAATAAACATTTTCTGATTTTAATAGATATTTAAAAATTAGTAACTAGTTAATATTTTATTACTTGAAAAATATTTTATGTTTTTATATTATAAAGTAATTAATTTATACTTTTTGTTTTTATTTTTTGTTAATTTTTTTTATAAATATTTTATTTAAAATATTAAATAGAAATTATTAATGGAATAAATTATATATACTGTATTATATTAATATAATATTACTAATATATTATATTATTAATGTACATTAGTCGACATCCTATTGACATAATAGGAAAAATTGTCTATTTTTTTGGTTATTTGGACCAATTTGGTTGACATTTTCGAAATATAGGAAATGCCAACCAAAATAATGTAATTTTTATATTACCATCCATTTCCATGTCGGTGACAGTTGAAACCATGATCTGAATACAAAGCAAACTCTTGGGAAATTAAATAATGACACCAATGTCAAAGACATTGCACGACAACATAGAATTCTTTGTCATATGTGGAGTACTTTTGTCTAGCTTCATTAAGTTTTTCATTGTGAAAAACTATAGGATGTCCTTCTTGCATAAGCACACCACCTATTCCAACTTGGGAAACATCACAAAATACCTCAAAGATTTTTGAAAAGTTGGGCAAATGTAACATTGGGGTCTCCGTCATCCTTTGCTTGATAGTCTCAAAGGCTTTAGTTGCAGTCTTAGACCAAACAAATTCCTCCTTTTTCGTAGCTTCTATAATTGGTGCCATAATAGTGCTGCAATTCCTTATGAAATGCATAAAAAGTAGCCAATCCATGAAAGCTTTTCACTTCATGGATGTTAGTGGGAGTGGGCCAATCAAGTATAGCTTTACCTTGTCAGGATCAACCTTGACACTTTCAGAGGATATAACAAATCCTAAAAAGATAACAGTAGGTGTCATAAAAGAGCACTTGTTTAAGTTGATGTAGAGCTTTTCTTGGCGTAAAACTCTCATCACTTGACATAAATGGTCAAGATGATCATCAGGAGTATGACTGCATATAAGAATGTCATCAAAATAAACAACCAAGAAACGACCAATAAAAGGACGAAGTACTTGAGTCATAACTCTTCATAAAAGTGCTAGGAGAATTAGTTAAGCCAAAAGGCATAACCAGTCACTCATAGAGGCCATCCTTTGTCTTAAAAGCGGTTTTCCATTCATCTCCAAGTCGAATCCTAATTTGGTGATATTCACTTCTAAGATCAATCTTAGAGAAAATTGTATCTTCGCTCATCATATCCAGCATGTCATCTAAATGTGGAATAGGGAATTGGTACTTGATTGTAATCTTGTTGATTGCTTTGCTATCAATGCACATCCTTCATGAGCCATCCTTCTTGGGAGTGAGTAGAGCCGATACAACACATGGGTGAAACTCTCTCTAATGAAGCCCTTCTTCAATAGATCATCCACTTCCCTCTTCAACTCAGCATGCTCTATGGGATTCATCTGCTGTGCAAGCAAATTAGGTAGTTGAGACCTGGGAATCAAGTCTATTGCATGTTGGAGATTACGTAGAGGTGGTAATTCATCAGGCAACTCTTCTAGGATCAAATGTGAAAAATTAGCCAGCAAGTCTTCAACCTCTTTTAGCACCTTTGAAATAGGGGCGTGTGTTGGTTTATTCACTTCTTTCACTATTAGGGCATAAACAAGGCCTGGTTCTTTGCTTTCCTCAAATTTCTTCTTGGACAGCAAGAGAGGTTGCTTCTTTTGTTCAACTACTTGTTTATGGGTTGGAGCTGCCTTTTGAGGGGTCTTAGTTCGCTTCTTGATTTTATCAGGTGACAGGTTTCATAACAATTCTCTTTCCATTAAATAGAAAGTAATATGTATTCTCTTTTCCACAATGGTATACATCCCTATCGTAAAGCCATGGTCGGCCTAATAGAATATGTGTAACATTCATAGGAACAACATCACACCAAGAGCTCTTTGTTCTACCTGAAGTGTCATCTTGTTTAACTAAGCAATCTTGTATGGTTGAGGATGAGGTTGTGCAACTAGATTGAGCCTTTCAACAGTTGTTGTAGAAACCATATTCATGCTGCTACCACCATCAATTATAAGCTTGCAAAGCTTGTCTTCACTCTTGACAAAGGTGAGGAAGATTGCTGTGCGAAGCCAATATTCTTTCTTTTCTTCTTTAGAGGATGCTAAAATGCGTCTAACTCCAACAAGATTGTTGTCATCTTCTTCTTCATGTTCAGACCTAGTGTACTCCTCTTCACCAAGGCCTCCTTCATCATCTTCCACTTGCCCTTCATTCTCACACCCTATGTGTAGATTTTTATTAGGGCATTGAAATGCATGGTGGTCCTTCCCACCACACTTGAAACAAGTATTTTCTGTTGTTCCCCTTTTATTAGCATCAATAATGATGTTCTTCCCCTTCTTATCAGCTCCCTGATACTTGGAACCATTAGACCTTATTGGAACCGCATTATGAGATGTATGTCTAGTGACTTTACCCTCATCTAAACTCTTATGTGCTGCTGCCTCCCCAGCTTGAATACCAAACCTCCTAGTATTCACTTGCTTCAGGCTCTTCTCTATTTTAAGAGCTATCTGAAATACATCATATACATCATAAACTCGTGCAGTCATCAAACGTCTGCATGTACTCAGACATAGATAAGCTGCTTTGCCTCAATGTCATCATCTCATCATGAAGAGCATCTTGGAAGTCATTAGCAAGGCTCAAAGTATTGATACGATATGAGTTTCGGTCGTATTGTATCGGTACTTAGAAACGGCCGAAACTTTATTTTTTTTAGTTTTTTTTTTCACATTTTGTTTTTTTGGGAAGCTTTTAGCATGCTTTTTATTATTAAAAAAATTGGGGTTCCGACAGGTGTTTCGAACCGTATCTTTTTCAAAAGATACGATACAATATGCCCCGTATCGGGCGTATCGTATCGATACTTTGAACCATGGTCATTAGGCAAATATTTCTCCTCCAAGTAATGCTTCATATCTTCCCAGCGGGTGATAGGACACTTACCCATATTCTGTAATCTATTCTCTACACTCCACCATACTTTTGCATGTTCTACAAGTTTAAGTTTAGCAAATCTAACCTGTCTCTCATCTGACATATCGAACCAATCAAAGTATTCCTCTGGTTCTTCCAACCAATTGGAGAAAACTTGTGGATTGATATCACCTCTAAAACTAGGAACTTCTATCTTCACTTTACTAGTAATATCATCCCGATAGTCATCTATATAAGTCTTAGAATGCTCCACCAACTCATCATATAAATCATTTAAAGTGCCTTGAATTTGTAGAGTTTGAGACCTTAGCGGCTTGATGGCAGTCCTTAGTGGGTGGTTCACATGTGGACCGGTAGGATTATTGGTGTTAGAACCCTCTGCTTCAGCTCCTCCATGTGGAACACCGGTGCTGTTTTTCTCTTCTTGTTCTTCTATCAACACTTTGACTTGAGCTTCTAGGGTGTCCACTCGATTAATAAGTGCAAGCAACAACACTTCTTTAGATTGTTCACTTAATCTTCCTCTCATGTTTCTACCATGGTAATGAGCCATTTGAAACCTAAATCACTCTAGGGTTTGTAGAAAGGGTAGAGAAAGAGAAATCCCAAGGAATCACTCCTTGGGGTCGTAGAATCACTCTAGGGTTTGTAGGAATCACTCCATACAGCAAGAGTGCTCTTAAGAAATCTTCATTCATTCATTAGCTTCAAAAGGAAGAGAATACATCTATTTATAGAGTGACTTGTGTGACCCGAAACACTGTTCACCATAATTACAAAAAGTGCCACTCTTTGTCTTATGCATCAAGAAACACAATAACTTTCTATCTACTAGTGCAAATAAACTGAAAATTGAAAGACAAGCACCACTAAGCTAGAGGAACAAGATGCTATAGCCCAAGTCCATATTGGGCTGGTCAAAATGACGAAAATACACCTGACCAGATCAGTCCAAGTCCCAAGAGTCTTCTCCATGCCAAATCAGAACCTGTTTGTTGGCCTTCTTCTTATGAGAATAGGTCTTATAATGCATGGACTAATCCCCATCAGTGCCTTAGTTGAAATATTAAGGGAAGTAGATATTTGGCAGCATTGGAAAAATGCACATTTGGCGGTATCTTGAAAGAGATATCATTTGTAACCATTGATACTCCATATACTCTTTTGTGATTAAAAATGGAATTTGAAGTTTTTTTAAATGGGATTTGAGTTGCAGCTTTATTACAGTTTTGGGTTGGTACTGTTGCTAAACTCCATTGGAGGTGATAACATTTTAAATAGCACTACTTGGTGATTACTAGCTTTCCACTGAGTTTGATTATTGTAGGTTTGTCCTCTATTCTATTTCTATCTCACACCTGTACCCATGAACATCCTTGTTTATATACATTTTGAATACATCCTCTGCTGATAATGTGATCTTACACCTCTTCATATCATCATTCCTCATTGTCACACTACACCTTTATATTGTCAAAACCTGTAGAATGGCACCTTTTTTTTGGCATTATATAATTTCATTTTCCATTTTCATCAGTCCATTCTTTTCTTTGTATTTCCATGTGTCTCTCTTTTTCCCTATTCTATTCTTTTTTGTTGTTTTTCTTTACTTGTTCTGAAACATTAGGGTTTAATTATCAGGTACTAAGTGTGGAATTGGATCTTTGGCTATGGTCTTTTGGCATCAAATGTCCATCTCTGCAGCACCACCGAACACTCTCAATATACTACTGAACAGGTCTATGTTGATCCTCTTGCTTTCTTAAAGGAGAAAGAGGACATCCATGGTTTTAAAGCTTGAGGTGTTTTCTTTTGACAAGGTAGTTACTATAAACTGTCTCTTAATTTATGAAGGGCTGATTAACCCTTTGAGATTTTAAGGAACGATAGCTCTTTGCTTATTAAATTAATGTTTAAAAAGTGGGAACAAATGATGTCTGGGTGTTTTATTGTAGCATGACTCTTGTGGTCCTGTCTGCTGGATAAAATATCTAGATAATCATGTTTTCAGATCTAGGATTAGGTTCTAATTGTATTTTTGAAGAAAATTCATCAGAAGTCAGCATCCTTTGGGATATCATTTTTTTTTGAGCTATTTGGGTGATAGTGGTTTGGTTTATTTGTAAGAATTTTGTTCTGATTTTCCACCCATCCTTTGGGTGATGATAACTGTACTCTGTTTTTAATATTATTAATGAAAGTTACTGTTTCTTATAAGAAAATGTGTTAGTATCTTCAACACTACAACATATACAAAGATGAAAACAGCGAAGGGAGACTGCAACAAAACTCTGTACACACTGCGAAAGCATGGGAATCCTGCTGCACATTGGGAACATCTCCTCGTTAATTTAAAATAATGTATGATAGATATTCTCAATGTGCGGCTGGATGCTATGAGCAGAATTTTTGGTTGCAGGTGATCCAGGCTCACATGGTAATTTTGAAAATGTTGCAGTGTGACCAGTCCTTCCCTTTTGTGCTTCACTCTATGTTACATAGCAAGTTTCTCTTTTCATAGCTTTTTCATTAAAAGGATGGTCAAATGGATTTATGTTTATCTTGGTTGTGAGTGTTATAGAGAAAGAGTAAAGATTTTTTGAGGGTGGTTCTAATTTCTTCCTTCAATTCCTTTTTTTATTGATTGATAACAGATGAATGAGGATAAGTGTCAAATGGAAGCCTTTTGGTGAATTTGATATAAACAGCTTACATTTGCAATTTGACTACTGTATAAGGAACCGATTTTTTAAAAGCGGGGGAAGGTTCCCGACAAGAGAAATGCAAGCTTTTGGGGTTTAGACTATTTTCGGGGTGTAGTCCAGCCACAGTGGTCAATTCTCTGACTAATTTTGAGAGAAAAAACGAACTAAAAAAAAGTTACGAAGCTTCGAAATACCTTTAGTGTGAGGTGATGCATTAGCATTGTCAATGTCTTGACTTCAAGGTGAAGATAGGGGTGTTCATAATGTGAGTCAAAGCCGGCCCAACCCAACCTGATTTAATCGGTTTTTCAAAATTGATGGTCGTTTTTTGTAAGTAAATAAACCGGTATATCGGGTTGGTTTCAATTTTCACACAATCAAGTCGAACCCAACCGAACATGTAAAGTCTGTTTCCACCTTTTTCATCTTTGACTATTGCTCCATTTAGTCCTTAGTAATAGTCAAATGGGGAATTATTTTTGTCTTGGGTCTTGGGATTGCTATTTCTTTTGTTCTAATATATTTTCATCCCTATTTTTTACTTAGTTCTTTTGAGTTGGAAAGTTTACATAGAAAAGAAAACATTGGATATGGGAAAAGCTGATTTTTGTGTCATAGTTTGATTTAGTTTCAAAGTTTAATTGAAATAAGATCCACACTTGAAATCTCTTGGGTATATTCCCCAAACCGACCCTTTATGCTTGGGTTGATTTTATTTTAGTGTTGGTTGGTTTTGGTTTGCTGAATAAGCATCGGGTCAGTTGAACAAAATCCCTGAAACCGACCCAACCCCATGAACACCCCTAGGTGAAGGTGTGGTGCTTAAGCCTCATGAAACCTCATTCATTTAAGAAAAACCATCAACAAAAAGCATGGTTTTTAGAACTGACCCGGTGGCCGAACCAGTTAGGGGTCCGGTTACCAGGTCGAACGGTCCACCATTTGAACCGAATGCTCGGCCCATTCTAACAGAAAAATAAAAAAAAAGGTCAACTGTTTGAACGGTTTGAACGGTTAACCGCCTAGTTCAGTGGTTTGCCGACCAAAATCAACGGTTTTGGGGGAAATCCGGTTTTTGGGAAAAATGGAACTGGTCAGGTGACCGGTTCCTGGTTTTTTTGGTCCCACCGTCTGGTCCGGTCCAATTTTGAAAACCATGACAAAAAGAGACTATAGAAGAACGTGTATATAAACTAAATGGTCACGTAAATAAGGGGCATAAAGTACTAACAAAACTCACAAACGAAAACTAAATGCATTCTTACAAATTTGTCAAGATAATTAGAAAGCTCTATTGTAAAATAAAACCTCAAAAGTGTTGCATTACCAGAAAAAGACCACAACCAGTGTTGAAAACCTTAAAGATTATGATAATTACCAATGTTTTCAAAATGGACCGGACCAATTTTTGGCCAAAACCGTTGATTTGGTCAGTGAATTGCTGACCCGGGCGGTTGAACCATTGAATGTTCAACCTGGGAATGGCTTTTGCCTGTTTTTTGTGTTTTTACTTTTTTTTTTTATTTATTTTTTTTGTCTGAGCAGGCCATCTATTTGGACTGGACAGTTGGACTGTTCGACCCAGGAACCAGACCCAGAATGGTTCCCTGTCCGGTCCGGTTTTAAAAACCTTGATAATTACGAAAAAAATTGAACTCACAATAAAAAATCTATTATAGATGCTTATAAAAAAACCATTTATATTGGGGGGGGGGGGACCCTAAGGGGATCGAATGTTATACGTGAGCAAAAAAACTGGGGAATTAGCGGGGGAGTAGCCTAAACTTTTAAGGGATGCTTGACCCACTCTTTTCCATGTACATCTCATCCATTCTTTTATCACAAAATAATAAAATCTTTGATGAATTACCAATAAAAAACGATCTTTCAATTACTCTTGTGCTGCAAACTCTACTTCTATGTGTGAAATGCATATTTTGACCAATGGCATCTCAAAATTTGAGGTACTTTCCTTGTACTTTTTAGGCATGAGCCTCAAGGTTGAGCCTGAGGAAATTTTCCTTGAGGTTCCAGTTGGAAAACATATGATTTATTGGACAATGTTCCATTTTGATGAACCTGACTTGGACTGGCAAAGGAATGGAGTAGGGCTGCACAATCTGTACAATATTTGATGACCATACCGGGATTAATTTCTATTTTAAAAAGTGAACAAGAGAATAATTAACAAATAAGGTTCAGTCTTCTTCAGCTTCATGCCATGCATTCGGTAAGAAATTGGGAAATGGGTCTACTTGCTTCAAGATTTAAGTTCAAAGTTTCTATCTTTAATTCCACATTTGTCTGAAGAACTATTACATCAAGTAAGCAACCAAAGGTCTGTGCTTCTTCTAGGCTTCATGAGCCCTTTGATAATAACTATGTTTTGCCAGCAGGGTTCGTTGTAGTGGGTAAGTTGCCATCGTAAGTGCATTTTAGAACATCAGGTTTCCTGAGTAGACGGGGCCCAACTGGTACTTTGTTGGTCTTGGGGCGAACATCCTGCAGGGGCATGAGCAGTTAATATCAAAGAAAGAAATAACATTTCCTTACTAAATCTTAATGAAGATAAACTGTTGGCATAATACAATAACAAGAAAACATACATCTTTGAGAAGTTTTATTGCCTGTTTGTCATATGTGCTCCCCCCCCC
>NW_010729186.1:363443-376490 GCF_000365185.1 Nelumbo nucifera
AAAAAAAAGTCATGCTGTACGTGCAACATATTTGCTTACATTTCAGACTATCTTAGTGCTTGAACTTCTTGGACAGGTCTTGCAGTAGCTTGACTCTTCCTTTTGCACCAAGATACCGTATACACACGACAGACAGTGATTGTTGCCATATATCCAGGTCTATGAAATTCATTTTCACTTCTCAGTGCCAATTTGATGGTTTGGCTATGTATAGATGTCATGAAGATGCATCTGAGAGAGGATTTGGTAGTTCTACAGATCATCAACAATAAACTGATTTTGATGCAGGAAGGTACTGTAATTGGTAAAGCAGAATTAGGCAATATGGACTCTAACTGGTCTTATGTTGATAAAGTGACACCACTTCACCCCTTTTGTTCAACCATTTGACAACAACCAAATCAGCCAAAAGTACTTCCCCTATAAAGGGCCCAAGTCCAGTTTTAATGGTTCCAATTCATACCAAGCCATCATTGGGCTGTCAATGGAAAATATTCTGTTTTGAACACCCAGATTCAACTAGATTGCAGTATCTTTTAGTGAAAGCAATTTAATTGTTGAGATTAGACATATCCTGCGCCATAATAAGATGATACTTTTGGGGTTTGACAGGCTATTGCATTTCCTAGATCTAGCATATAACCTAATGGTCCTATCCCAGTAACCTACACCTAGAAGCATGAGATTTTAGGTGGCTACTCTCTTGTCTATAGGTAGGACTCATAACCCCCACTATTAAAAAAAAAAACTATTGATGAGGTTTGAAGACAGTTCTTTCCTGTTAAATACTCGCTACTAGGATCGGAGGGAGTAAAAGGATGGGGAATTAAGAGAGAAAATGAAGAAAAAAAGTGTTGGAATCTCGAAGGATAAGTGGCAGCTTATCCTGTACAACTCTTTGAAGGCTTCTAAAACCAGACCAACACTTCATAAATCAGTTTTGCTTGCTTAGATTCTTGGCAAAATTACAAGACAAGTTGAGGCTGGTCCCAAGGATGTGTGGGATCATCTTCCCTTTTATCATGGATTGGGTTTTTTGTATCGAAAGAACCTAACAAGATGCAAAGGCATGATATCAAGACGGAGTTAGAAGAGATTGTGGGGCATTAATGTCTTTCCTAAATCCTTCTTTTGTCGGACCTGTGGTATTTAGAGGGTTGATCTTCTTTTCAACTCTTTGTTGTACTACTGGATTTTTAAAATTATTAATGAAATTTACTCATTACCTACCAAAGAAAGTTCCTTGCTAAATGCTATAATACTTGATTACTGGAGAAAGAATTTATCCATGACAATGGTTACTTATAAAGAAAATGCCCATGGAGTATGGAAAATCACCTTTAAAGGTCAGGCAGAGATATATACACTGCATTTAAATCATTACTATGAATGGATATCTTATCGGTTAAACACAGAAACTTTCCATCCATAAATATTTAACAATTTTAAATGGTGGCAATAATTTGGCTACCTGGTCAAATATAGCTGTTGGAATTGCAAGAGTTGCAACAGCGTTTGGAGAATCAACTATTCCTGATATCCTTCCTTCACAAGGACAACACGATAGCAAAAGATAGACCTGATACTCATCAACATATTAGCAAGTCATTCTGTACTTGTGTGTTGGTGGCCACCAATAAGAGTTATTTATCAAAAAAAAAAAGTTCCCATAAGAGTTAACTCTTTTTTCCTGTAGTTTCTTTGTGTGTTATCATCCTATTTTATCTTTTATTTAATAATTTTGATCTTGAGGGGGAATTTAGACCTGCTCTTTGGAGTATCCAAATTTGTTGAGATAGTCAATGGCATTGAGCACTGCACGCTTGTATGCAACACTTGCGTCAAGGTAATGTTGCCTCCCACTCTCATCAACACTGATGCCTTCAAAAACCAGCCATTCTGAGAACCTTGGCTCGACTGGGCCTATTTCAAAGATTGGGTTCACATGAAGAGGAGTGGGACCCATTGGTGTTAGGTACTCTTTCATCCCTCCCCTTATGATTTCACACCTGATAATAAGAAAATTTACTTTGAATTGGCTTTGAAAGCAGAATAAAGAATATGTAGATGGAAATTTGTATTTATAGTAACCAGGAGCCCCATTTATTGATCATATTCATCAAAATGAAAGATAAAACATATCCTCATTGCGAAAAAACAATTTAAGATAACCTATTTATCTGTTGAATGATAGACATAAGTACCCCAAAAAGACATTCTTAGAAGTTTTATTGAGCACAAAAAATTCTTGAAATGACCCAATAACTTCAAATAATGAAACAGCAAGAATCACCTTAATGTCTTCATATTAATATTTGGCATATGATTATTGATTCATTCAGCTTGCAAATGAAGAAACATGAAGAACAAGAATTGTTAAAATCTAATTTGTGCAGAACAGATTCTTGAAAGAAATTAATGAAAGAATAAGTGTCACCCACTATCTTCATATCAATATTTCATATATGATTTGTACATCTCACAAGTGAAGAAGCATATTCTTTAAGTGAATTCTGAGTATTTTGGAAGGGAGAGAACTCTTAGAAGATCTCATACAAATATATTTAGGGGGGGAGGGGTTCTTTTTGGAGTCTTCTATTTGGTTTGTGTGGAAAATATGCTTGATAATTGACCTGGCACCTTTTGATGATATGGTATTTCTATTTCTAATGCAATTCTTTCTATGGTTTATGTAGTATGGATTTTGTTGGGCATAGCTGGAAATGTATTGGACATGCATCTTAGGTTTTATTTACATAATACTCTCTCTCTCAAACACACACACACACACATACACACACACACACACACACACACACACACACCCCATGTAGGGTTAAGAGTAACTTAAACTTCATGAAACCTGCTTTTTCTTCAAGGTCCAATAGACTGAACGAGGGTGATAAACTTCAATCTGCATCCTCTATGAAAAATAAGATATGCTTGTCAATGCGCCTTGGTGCTAATATTCCAACTCTATAGTCTATGATACCCAGATACAGTAAGGACACAGAATCAGATACAAAATTTACATTAAAAATTGAAGTGTTGAATACAATCCAGCACCCTTGTATAGATACCTCAGTATCATAGCTGATCATAAGAGTCATATCTCTTTGTTCTTTATGGTTATTGGTTGGGGTATGTTAGTCCTTTTCCTTTAGGCTATGTATATAAAAGGTGTATCCATCTATAAGGCATATAGATTCCTTGTTGTTACAAAATAATTAACATAATAAACATATTAGAAACTCACTGTCTACTGATCCATCTCCTTGATTCATTCCCTTGTCTTTAAGGTTGATTCTGTTACTTTTTTCTTGAAAATTTTCAAAATCAAAGCCTAATGCATGATTTGATCCATCAGTTGGAATGAGTACAAGGTTTATGGTGATTGAGTAGTAAATTGGAGAAGAGGCATGCCCATGGAAGCTGTGACTTTCTTTTCTGCTATACAGCCCATATGTCTTCATTTTCTAAATCATGGTGTCCCAACCAAAACCTTAAATGATGAGCATGGTGCTGATTTTTGATCTGCCACTTCTCTATGCTGTCTTTGAAGTCTATGCTTTATTTCTGCATTAAAGGCCCTATCCTTTGTTTTAGTGCCTGATCCGGTTTACCTCCATTTCATCCCCTGCCATTTAAGAAAATTGTGCAATTTTTTTATGGTTGTCACACTCCGTGTCTCTTTGAGATGTGAGGTTATGGTGTACAAATTTGCTTGGTTCAGGTTAAGATATGTTACCTAGATATGGTTTTTTTTTTGGTAAAAGCCTAGATATGGTTAAGACTTAAGATATGAGTCAGAATGTCAGATAAGGTGTGTGTGTGTGTGTTTTAAGAGTGAATCTTTGCTAGCACCCCATTTCATAGTATCTAGGTAGATACCTGTTAAAAGTTGAAAACTTATCTGAGTTTCATTTATGCTTTCCATATGTGGTAACAATCCTTTGAAACAATTTACCAATAAAACTTTTTGAAACATTTCAAGAGTTTTCAAAGGGCACAACTTCCAAGCACTTAGTTTAGAATATGGCACAAAGATGTTAAAGTACTTGAGCTCTAGAAATCCACTCATCTCTATTGCTCCACAGAAGGAGACTTCTCCATCGCCCTGGGAGAAGTGCATGTCACCCGTACTGAAATTTGCTCCATCTACAAATACTGGAAGATATATCTTTGAACCCTTACTGAGATTCTTGATGTCACAATTTCCTCCATTTTCTCTTCCTGGGATTGTCCGTGCAGCCTCTCTTGCAATCTTTTCCCATTCTGGAGTTCCTTCTTGGATCTACAAATAGCTATGACTAGTCAGAATACTTTTTTCTTGTTTTGTTTCTCTTTTATTTTTCAACCAATATGCATGCATTTTGTGGATCTGTAAGCCCATCTGTGGAGTGCCTAATTTGCAAGTGGAAGTGGAGGAATAAGTTATTGAAGAAGATAACCAGATAGGAAGTGACAAATTCCTTTTCTCTTAATAGCATATAAATTATCAGTTGGATCAGTGCATTATACCTTTCCAAGAAGACAACCTTTGGATGTTGGTAGGTTTGCCAGTGGTCGTGAGTGCAGGACCTCACACAACTTCAGAGATTGGGGACCATTTTCTTCTAGTTGTTTCTCTCTTTCATTCCATATGCTTAGGAGTTCCATTGATGGAGCAGTTCCAATTATTCCAGGGTGAGTTAAACCTGGAAATCGTACACCTGCCAAGTATGCATGTTGGGTGAAATATGAAACATGGTAATAATCCTATATGCTGGAGATTCTGTCTATTTTATTGGGTTATAGAAATAGTTTGAAAACTTCTTACGTTTGTTCTCTCTGTGGCAAACTGGAAAGAAGCTAGTAAAAGAAGGAAATGGAAATAAGTAGAGTTACCTGGTATCTGAGGAGAGTAAGCATATATTCCCTCAAAATACCAAATTGCTTTGGTTGCACAAGGGAAATGATCTGTCAGAAAACCACCTCCATTTTCTCTGTCAAATGTTGCTGTATAACCCCATTCATCTCCAGTAAGAGGGCCCAAATTACAGATTTCAACCGCAAGAAGATCACCTGGCTTGGCTGGAATGCCATCTTTATCTGAAACTTTTATGGGACCGCTGAGATAATGCACCTAGGAAACATTGAAATGGATTGTAATCACTAGTATGTCGACTGTAGAAAAGATGTTTTTCCTGATCTGAAGCTTTTTTGAAGAAAACCATATATGGGAATGGCTCACTAAAGATGTTTTTCCTGAACTGACATCAAAACTAAAATTTTTGTTTATTTCTTGTTGGGTACATGCTTGTATAATTTGTACCTGTTACCAGCTGTGACCTTTTTCTTAGCTGACCATATCTCTCTAATCATTGTTATGGCGGTTTGTGCTGACTAAGTGGTTATCTTAATGCCTTTGCATTTGATCATACTCGAGGACGAAGTTCATGCAAAACTTCAAATTTGTGGTTTTCCTACGATAGCAATGCTCTGTTTAAAGAAGATAAAGAAAAGAGGGTCTATCCCACTCTTGTTGGTTATTTAACTTGCCAAGATTCTCCAGAATAATAAGGAATCTCAGGAGTTGGTGATCGTGATCTCCTGATGCCAAGTAATTTTTATAGCTGTATGATGCCATAACGTTAGAGGGTGGGCCTTGGCGTAAAGATTGGGTTGCTCCATTGATTGTACTTAGGGGACTAGGGTTTAAATCTTGGAAACAGCTTCTCTGTATATGTATATATCTGTCCCTCCTCGGACCCCACAGCAAGATGAACGTCATGCAACTTGGCGGGTTTTAACTGTGGTTTATAGCATCTAATTTCAAACTCAGGAGAAGTAGGATTCTAAGAAGAACAGTACTTACAGTTGAGAGATCAATGGTTTTCACATCTATTGCGGATGCATTATCTGTGATGGCACCTCCAGTCCAGTCTAGCGTCTCAATTCTGAAGATATCACCTACTCTAACATCAGCAACTGCGGGTATCAGTGGGTGCCAACGGTTATGGAGTGGTAGCTTCTGCTCCCATGGCTTCTTCCTGAGGTCTATGGGGACTAGTATTCTTGGAGTGGGAGGAGGCATTGCTGAACCAGTACTGGAGGGAAGATCATAAAGTGGTCAATTTATTTTTGGGAGAGCATATGGTAAATGTCTACGTAGATACAGTCTAATCAAGCGTACCCCCATCAATTACCTTACTGAAAGATGATGGAAGAATAGCTTCCATACAAGTAGTTTGACAAATGGATGCAAAAAAAGTAGCCCACAAATGTGGAGGTACATTTTTGTCAACGTGGTCCCCCCTAGTACTAGTAGCAGCATCTTTCGCCTTCCACAGTTGCACTAAAATGAAAAAAAATTTCTTTCTGCATTGTGTCATAGCTGAATGCTATTGAACTAAATTGGGTTAATTTCATGGGGGAAAGCAGCAATCGGGTATTCATGAATTTGGAAGAACGGAGAACAAAATATCTGGAGAAAAAGGATAATAGGCTATATTTAATTATTTATCATCAAATGGAAAAACCCATGGGTACTTGGGTTCGGGTCTGAGAGCAACCAGTTTGTTGTAATTTGTAAATTGCTGGAGGTGGAGGTTATCCGTGATCCGGTTCACTCCCAATTCCCAGAGCGATGGGACTAGCATTGTTTCAAAAAAAAAAAAAAATCCCAACATGGGATTTGGGAAAAAAAATTAAGATGTCTTTCCTGATCCTAAATCCCCCCACTAGAAAGATATGAAAATCATTGCAAAGTTGGAAAGGAAAATAGTAACGGGGCTTCTCTTAAGATTATTCGATTATTATGATATAATAATTTTTGGATTTGAACTTCTCATAAATTTTTATTGGTTTGTATACGAGAGGGGGTTGAATACTTGAGTATAATAAATAAAACCAGAAAAATCATTAAAAATTTATGAAGTGGGACAAAATGAAAGATTTATATTTAAAAAGGGATTATGTCATTGTGAAGTTCTCTATTAACTGTGAAATGCTCATCGAGCTATAAAGATTTTGCAACATGTTAAGCTACATTTGAAAGTAGCAGTACTGAAAAATATATTTTGTATCTAGAATTGTCCTAATTTGGTTCAGTTTGGAAGGAGTATAAATACAAAATATATTTTGTATCTAGAATTGCCCTAATTTGGTTCATCCATGAGATAATCCAAAGTGGCAGATGATTTTCGCTTGCATTGGCGCAATTCATCATGAAATGCCTGGATGAGGATGACAAACATGGCTATATCTATCGATCTATGTTTGTATGGATTCAATTAAGAAGTAATTAATGTTGAAGCATGCAAATAATATATATAGAAAACGAAAAGAAAGCTGCTTACAATTGAAAGATCAGCATGTTTAATGTCATGGGCAGAAAATGAATGAGTGATGCCACCTCCACTGAAATCTACCATTTCAACTCGAAACAGCTCTCCAGCCTTCACATCGGCAACTGCTGGTATATCGGGGTGCCATCGATTATGAAGGGGCAGTTTCTGTTCCCAGGGCTTCTTCTTCAGGTCTATGGGCACTACAAGTCTTGGGCCGTGTTGAGCCATTTTATTTACCAAAAGCATGCACAGCTCTGGGAAGCGCGGCAACTGGCAAGCAGAGAAATTAAAACTGGATATATGTAATGGAATTAAATGAAGAGATTCCTCTTAAGGCTTTAGGGGACTCCACAGTCCAGTCACTTTCAGATTAATGAAGTTTGTTGACAGCCCAAGGCCCCCAAGCCATATATTATTGACACCCAAAAGAAGGGACCTTTCGTTCCTTCTCTTTCATTCCTCCTGTACGTTTTTATCCCTTGTCTTTGCTCTGATAAAAAGAGATTCTCTCTTTTTTTTTAAAAAAGAAAAAAAAATTAATTACACGCATGCATTTCCAAATTCCAAATCATGATCTCTAAGTTGAACTAGCTAATTATTTTTAGGCTGATAAGCTTTATATAAATGAAAATGATTCATCATGGAATTAATTAATAGAAACCCATATTATATATATAGGGGGAGAAAAAAACAAGAATGCTTTAATATAATTAATCTCGATGGATCTGTTGTGTTTTTTTTCTTCATTTTTGGAACATAGTTTGTAAGTGAAGACCCACCAATGGGAATCTTGAAGACTTTGCAGGCTTCTGCATGGTGACCACGATTTGAGTGTTTGTTTTATGTGGGAGGGTGAATATTCAGTTTGGTCCAAAGTTGCCTGCTTTTGAAAATTCAACATTATTCTTGTTAGCCTTATTTCAGGAGGATGGATGGTTAGGCCCAGGGAAAGCAGGGATTCCTGTCTGCCACGCCTAAGTGATGCAATTGTCCGCAAAGAGCTCAAGCTCAAGGTTAGGGGACCAGTTTTGGTGATGATTTTGATGCTTACAATTACTGCCTATCATCTTTATTATTAGCCTTAGAGACTAAAAGCTTATTGAGAGACCCGTTTGATCAAGTGATGATCTAGTGTTTGATTCCCATCGCTCTCATTATAATTAATTAAACTTCAGTATATGCTCGTCCGCACTTCAAGCCCAATAGGCTAATCGAATAGTTTAAACTTTTAGGTTGAATTAATCAGTATAAGGAAAAAATTATGTAGTATGATTTATTGTTGTAGTCGTAGTAGAAGCATGAATCATTGTTCAGAATCTTAATATAACTGATAATTTTAATTTCTGATGAAACTCATTTGGTTGACAGTTAGACCTGGCAAAAAGTTGACCCAACCCAATCCAAAAAAACAGAGTTAGGGTCTCATATTTAACTAATTGAATGTGAGAATGACCCGACTCGACCCAACCTGGAAAAAACTGGGTTGGGTCATGGGTCAACCTCTTGACCTGATTGTTAAGTTTAATTGGGATTATTTATTCATTGTTAGAAGTTTCCGCTCTTTAATTTTTTCTATTTAATCTTTACTCTTTAAATTGTTAAATGTTCAAGTTTTTTGTTTTATATTTGGAATTTTAAGGTTACTTCTTTTAATTTTGACAATTTTTATGTAGTCTTTCTTTATTTTTTTAAATTTCAGTTATTTTTTGGGATGAACCAAATTGACCCACGGGTCTAGTATTTGACAATCCAACCCAAAATGCAACCCGACCCGAAATCAACCCGAAGGATCTTGACCCAATCCGAACCTGAACCCGACCCGGACCCACCCAACCCAATTGCCAGGTCTATATTGACAATCCACAATTAATTACACTTAAATGTTAATTTATTTAGAAATTAATATGTTTGAAGAACTCCACAAATAGTGGTTGTCAGCAGAATTAATTCACTTTGTGAATTGTGACAAAGTCAATTTCAATTAGTTGCAAGGAATTTTTTTAAATAATAGCGTAGTTATTTAGCATCTTATAAAAAAAATTATTTATTTATTTATATCTTTATTAAACAATGACAGCGATCTAATTAATATATTAATATATCTTTATTAACAATATTTTCTTTATCATCAACATGGTTGTTGTCATCATCATCATCACATTTTTTGGATGTAAAATTGATCATGATTATTATGAATTCGGATCTGCTCTTCATGCACCTCACACCAACCTCACAGGCACCTCCCATAATATATTCAGAATATCTCTCGTACTTTTGTATTATTATTCTCCTTATATAAGATGGGATGTGACTGCAAAGGAGATCAAATCTGCTCCACACAGGGCGCCTTACATCCATTTCACATGCACATCCTACTATGCATTGAGAACATCTTCCATATTTATAAATTATTATTCATAGTAGATGTTCTCACTGCTATGAGGAGCAGATTCCGTTTCTCTGTAAAGTCGGTGTGGGATGCACTCTGTGAAGAGCATATCCCAATTGGATTATTATATTTAAATTATGGTTTATGATTAATTAAGGCTTTAGGAAGATGGTGGTGATATGCGAGGGCTCTTCTCACCGGTGGATTTAGATTCCAATCAACAATACTCGTTGGTACAACCCTAAGCCAATACCCACTTAATCATGGAGTTGGAGTTGACGTGTAATAGCATGACAGACTGGGCCCATCCCTTTGGCTGTTGGAGAATGCTCTCCACATGACACGTAACCCCACCATTAACCTCAGGCTCAGAGCAGCCTTCCGTGTCTGCTCTTTTAGCTGAAGGCTCAAGGGCTCAAAGCCCATGGCAGACTTGGCCATTGAGCCCATTCAGCTACATAGGCATAAGGGCATGTTCCGTTTTCAGGCAGACAGTATAGACTATAGACTATAACTACGTTGTTTCAGAAAATGCATGTGTGGGCCCATGAACAGGAAGTGAAGTTCGTTGGCAGTTTGACATTTTTTTTTTCTCAAAAATTCAATTAATCCATGAGCAGCAAACACACAAAAAAAAAAAACCCAAACGGATTGTAACAAATCTTGAGCACCATGAGAAATTCTTGTAAGCACTGCACAAGAAGAAACGCTAATAAAGGAGGGCCAACTTCCAACGGAGTCAAAACTTCACAAGAAATTCTCAAAAACTGACAAGCAAACTGACAAGAAGAGTTACCGATGAAACTGAAAACTGACCAAGAGGAGGTTACAAAGCCACGAGCTATGAAATGTAATTTCCAATCACGCCGAAAACTGCAAAAGACAGCATCATCCGTAACTGCCACCAAATACACCGAAAAACCGCCGACTACAAGATGTATTCCAAAGAACGCCGGAGAACTATGTAGAGTTACTTACTCTTAAGTCATTCGTTAATTCTTTTTTTTTTCTTTTGTCTTTTACTATTTAAGCTGGCCTTTTGTTATTGGCCGATGCTCTGTATATAAACTCTGTTACTGTAACCCTTTGGACTGCGAGAAAGAATAGTTTTCTCTCCACTTTCTTCTTCCTTCCTTCTTGCCTTTTTTTCTTACTTTCTTCTTCTTGTTGTTTTGCTTTGGTACATGGTATCAGAGTGACGAGATCTGGTGCCTACCCTTTCTTTTTGAGTGTTTTCCTATCAACACTATGGAAGAAGAAGTGGATACCTCTGTTACTCGTAATGGTCGAAATACGACCGGCCTTGGAGCTGTTGCAGAGATTACAAGAGAGTCAGCCTACAACTCGAACGAAGACCCTTTCTTCTTGCACAGTTCGGATCATCCTGGAATGATGCTAGTTACAACACCATTAACTGGAACAACTACCTCACTTGGAGCAGATCTATGAAGATAGCTCTAGGTGTGAAACTGAAGCTGGGTTTCGTTGATGGGAGGATTGCTCAGCCAGATGAAGGAACAACAGAGTTTGAGCTATAGACAAGGGTGAACTACATGGTAACTTCCTGGATCCTTAACACCAATCAACCCTACAGAAGGGATGGAACTAATAGGGGAAATAATAAGAAGATAGACATGGGAAGGAAGGATAAGGACAACAAGTATTGTGATCATTGCAATGTGAAGGGACATGTGAAGGAGACTTGCTTCAAGCTCCATGGATACCCAGAATGGTATAAGGAGTTCAAGGAGCAGCAAAAAAAAATAGGAAACAGAACAATGGCCAACATGGTGGAAACTCCCTTTGATTTTGGAACTAAAGAGAAGGTTGATGGGAAAACTGATAAGAAAATGGATTTGGCAAATATGGTGCAACAAGAAATCCTGAAGCTGATGAAAGGGAAGATGACTATGGAAGGCAACCATGTCAACTTTGCTAACCTAGACAACTATGCAAGTAATTCCTTCAATACTGAATGTGCTTTAAGTTTTGCATTGAGTACTATTGACTTATTGAAGCCGGGTACTTGGATAATTGACGCAAGGGCTTCAAACCACATGTGTGGAAATAAATCCCTTTTTGATAAGCCTAGACCCACTAAACATCCACTACCTATTTGCCTACCAGACGGATCCATTAAATTTGTTCATAGCATTGAAAATATTCATTTGTCAACTGATATTTGTTTGAAGATGCATTACACATTCTAGTTTTAAATTCAACCTCTTATCAGTAAATAAACTTGCTGAGTCTGCCCAAATAAAGTTCACATTCTTACCTAGCCATTGTCTGCTGTAGGACCTGCAGACTAAAAGGATTCTGGCAGTAGGGAAACTACTAGGAAGCTTATACATCCTGGACAACTCTTGTTTTAGAAAATTCAGATGTAATACAGAGCCAAACAATGGCAAGTTGTTTTTGAATTTCAAGGATACTTTTTTACCTTATAATGCTGCTGTTTCTAGAAATGAAAGTATGGCTACTTCAAAAATCTCTCTTTGGCATGGTCGTTTGGGACATGCTTCAATGAATGTTTTAAAGCATATTGATTTTCTTAAATGCTTGAATTTACAAAATGAGGTTGAGTGTGAAATTTGTCACTTATCTAAGCAAGAAAGACTACATTTTCCAACCAGCAGTATCACTACCCAACAACCCTTTGAATTAATCCATTTGGACACTTGGGGACCATACAAAGAGCCTTCAATTACTGGARCYACATATGTTTTAACAATTGTGGATGACTGTTCCAGAGCAACTTGGACATTTCTGATGTCACACAAAACCCAAACACTTGCCATTTTCACTCAATTTTTTAACATGGTTAAGGCCCAATTTGATAAAACTATCAAAACCATAAGGTCTGACAATGGAACARAGTTTACAAACCATGGCTTCCAATCCTTTCTTTCTAGCAAAGGAGTGTTACATCAAAAGACATGTCCTTATACACCTCAACAGAATGGAATTGTTGAAAGGAAACACAAGCATCTCTTGTAAGTGGCAAGAGCTCTCATGTTCCAATCTTGCTTGCCAAAAAAAATTCTGAGGACATTCCATCCTTATGGCTACTCATATTATAAACAGACTACCCTCATCAGTGTTAGCATGGAAATCTCCATTTGAAGTCCTATTTCATAAACCACCGGATTATACCAATTTAAGATGCTTTGGTTGCTTATGCTATGTGACAAATACATTACCTCATAAAAACAAATTTGATCATAGAGCATTTAAGTGTATATTCATTGGGTATAGTCCTGGCCAAAAGGCCTATAAGGCCTATGATTTGGAAAAACATGAAGTTTATGTGTCAAGAGACATAAA
>NW_010729186.1:377885-400049 GCF_000365185.1 Nelumbo nucifera
CCATTTCGAGGTGGGCTGATATGATCACCCATTTGGCGTCCATTAGATGGATCCTACCATTTTTTCACCAACCTCTGAACCGACAACAGAAACCAATGGTCCACCTTGTGATTTACTTCCTGAAACTACAGTTCCAGTTACTGCAAACAACCTACCCCCTATCAGACAGAGTACTAGAGTCAAAACGAAACTAGCTTGGCTTACAAACTATGTTACTAACTTGGCTTGTAGCAATGTTAGAACTACTGACAGAATCCTCAATCAGTCACAGGTTCATGCATCATCACCTCACACACCTCCAACATATCCCTTTGTTCAATCACCTTCACTTTCTGCATCATATTTATCCTTTTTAGTTAATGTGTCAAATATTCAAGAACCAATTTCTTATAATCAAGCCAGTATTAATGCTAAATGGACTAAAGCAATGAATGAGGAATTAGAAGCATTAGAGAAGAATGAAACTTGGGAACTCACTGATTACTAGAAGGAAAAGGGGCCATTGGTTCCAAATGGGTATATAAACTGAAGTTGAATCCGGATGGCAGTGTGGACAGATACAAAGCCAAGCTGGTACCCAAAGGCTTTCACCAGGTGGAAGGGATTGACTATTTTGATAGCTTCTCTCCCGTGGCCAAAACAGTAACTGTAAGAATTTTTCTTGCAATTGCAACATCTAAATCATGGCCTATCCATCAATTGGATATCAATAATGCATTCTTGCATGGGTATTTGGATGAAGAAGTCTACATGCAACCTCTAGAAGGGTATTATAAGGCTGCCAAGGGTCAAGTCTGCAAACTAAAGAGATCACTCTATGGGCTTAAACAAGCCTCAAGACAATGGAATGCTGAATTTAGTAACCAAATTAAGGCTTTTTGTTTCCATCAATCAGCTCATGATCACTGTTTATTTATTAGGCACTCATCTGATTCCTTCATTGCATTGTTAGTGTATGTAGATGATGTGCTTTTAACAGGTACCTCAGAAGCAACTATCATTTCAGTCAAACAGTACTTGAATAAGCTATTCACTATCAAAGATCTTGGCTATGCCAAGTATTTTTTGGGTTTGGAGATTGCTAAGAGTTCTTCAGGTACTGTTCTTAACCAAATAAAGTACATTCTTGACATTCTAACAGATGCTGGACTCCTTGGTGCTAAACCAGCTAAAACACATTTCCTCAAAGGTCAAAAGCTATGTGCAAACAAAGGCACCCCACTAGCTGAACCAGAAAGATATAGAAGGCTTGTTGGACGTTTATTGTATTTGAATATTAGCAGGCCAGACATTAGCTACTCTATACAATAGCTAAGTCAGTTCGTAAACTCTCCATGTCAGTCACACTGGGAAGCTGCAATACACTTGCTTAGATATCTAAAAGGTTGTCCTTCAAAATGCCTTTTTTATCTAACAGCCAATTCTCTTCACTTGGAAGCTTTCAATGATGCAGACTGGGCCTCTTGTTCTGAAACCAGAAAATCCTTAACAGGGTTTTGCATTTCTTTGGGGTCAGCTCTCATTTCTTGGAAGACAAAGAAGCAAACAACAGTCTCAAGATCATCAGCAGAAGCAGAATATAGGAGTTTATCAGCAACGGTTTGTGAACTTCAATGGATCTCCTATGTTCTCAAGGATTTTGGCATCCAATTAAAACTTCCAATTCCTCTTTAGTGTGACAATCAAGCTGCTCTACACATCACTGCCAATGCAGCGTTTCATGAAAGAACAAAACACCTGGACATTGATTGCCACTTAGTTAGAGAGCAGTTTAAGCAAGGCTTTATCAATCCTCAACACATCTCCACTCATCACCAAGTAGCTGATATTTTTACAAAGCCACTTTCTGGTCCTAAATTCAGAAACTTCATGTCCAAGTTGGGTTTGCTTGATATCTACCAAACTCCAACTTGAGGGGGGGAATGTAGAGTTACTTACTCTTAAGTCATTCGTTAATTTTTTTTTTCTTTTGTCTTTTACTATTTAAGTTGGCCTTCTGTTATTGGCCGATGCTCTATATATAAACTCTATTATTGTAACCCTTTGGACTACGAGAAAGAATAGTTTTCTCTCCACTTTCTTCTTCCTTCCTTCTTGCCTTTTCTTCTTACTTTCTTCTTCTTCTTCTTGTTTTGCTTTGGTACAAACTATAATGTCCATCCACAATGCCAGGGAATGGACAATCTATTCACAACGTTAGAAAACTACAACAATCATCTAAAAATCCGGTGCCATCCAGGGCATTGGAGTACGAACTCAGCCATCTAGGACGTCGGAGAAACATAGAAGCGGAGAGAAAACTATTTTAGAGCACCATCTCGGCCATCCAGGATGTCGGAGCATGAACTCAGCCATCCAACACTATTTTCGGCATCTAGGATGTCGGAGCACGAACTCAGCCATCTAGTACTAGCTTGGTCATCTAGGATGTCAGAAAGCCTGCAGAAAGAAAGCAAATAAAGAAACACAAAGAAGATGGGAGAATCAGAGAAAGAAGGGGGTGATCCTCGAGAGATCTAGAGAAATCTCAAGAGAAACAAAGATCTCAAGAGAGAGAGAGAGGGGAAGAACACAGACGAGGGGAAGCATAGATCACAGGAGAGAGAGAGAGGAAAGGGAGAAAACACAAGGAGGGAAAAACAGAGAGAGGGGAAAAACACAGAATAGGGAAGAAAAACAAAAAACAAACGGAAATAAAAACAACCTCGAGAGATCTCGAGAGTAAAACCTCTAAAATCAGAGAGAGAATGGGGGGGGGGAGGGGGTCACCTCGAGCAATCTTCTAAACGATGGAGTTTCCTTCTGGTTGAAGTGATGGGGGCACGCTCTGTCGCGTCTTTGTTGAAATGTAATTGTTTGGCACACTCTTGAACCCCTAACCTAAACAAACATATTAATGAAAGCTAGCAAAATAACAATCGCTTTAACAATTATATTAATTCCCTTTTAGTTTGTCTTAATTGTTTGGAAAAATTCTTGATTTTGGGCCTAGTGCCACTCATTTCCTAAACTTTAGAATGCGACAATTTAATACCTGAACTTTTAAAATGTGTCAATCCAGTATCTATCATTAATCAACCATTAAGTGGTATTTGAAAAGACACAAATGTCTTTTGAGTATCGTCTAATTCTTTTTATCAATCATCCAAATACTGACAAAAAATGAACAGTTCCAAATCCTTGTCTCTTTTATTCAAGAAAGTTGGGGTCATGTCTTAGTGGGCATTTTGGTGACCCCAACTTTCTTGAATAGAAAAGGCAAAGATTTGAGACTGTTCATTTTTTTATCAACGTTTGGATAATTGATAAAGAAAATTAGATAATACATGAATGGCATTTGCATGCACTTAACGACTAGTTAATGGGTTGGGTAGTGAATTGTGACATTTTAAAGTTTAGGAACCAAAGTGGCATTAGATGCAAAGTATAAGATGCGAAATTTTCCCTAATTGTTTTTGGCTATAAATTAATAGTTCAGATGATGACTCGAAATTGCCTCCAAAAATGGCTTGACCTCGTCTGGCACAAAAGGCTTAAACTCCAATAAAAAGAAATGCGTTGGATTAGACCACCCATTTGTGCTAAAGATCTAGTTGTCGAGATGGTCACTTAGAACCCCTCCGAAAAGGAATGGGATCAAATCCTCTCTGTTCGGTTGCAATGCAAATTTATTTGCATTAGTATAAATGCATAGGAGTGCAAATATAAAAAAATGCATAATTTTTTGTTTAATTTTATTTTGGATTTTACTTTATTCTACTTTATGTCTTGATTTACTTCATTTGTATTGCAGCCAAACAAAATAAGTTAAAATTTAAAACAAAAATAGGCATGGTTTTTAAAGCCGAATCGGTCAGGGGTCCGGTTACTGGTTCGAACGGTCCGACCGTTCGACCCGAACAATCGGCCCGTTCTAACAAAAAATAAAAAATTAAAAAAATTGAAAAATGGTCAAAACTGTTTGAACGGTTAACCGGCCGGTTCAGCGGTTTACTAACCAAAATCAACGATTTTGAGGAAAAAAGTGATTTTGGGGGAACGGAACCGGTTCCTAATTTTTCCGGTCCGGTCCAGTTTTGAAAACTATGGAAATAAGCCAAATTTTACACTTAAAATCATTTCACTGCTATGATTTTGCATCAATGCAAATTTATTTGCATTGCAACCAAACACAACCTAAGTGATTAATTTATTAATAATCAGATGCACATATAAAGCATAACAAAGAACTTCATGAGCATTTCTTATAACACCACGTCCACCACTAGCCCCAGGGAGTGGCACCGTCAAAATTCAATTTAAAATGAAATTAGTAACAAATTTCCAAGCTATCCATCTAATTCTCCTCCTTGTTTCGTGAACATGAATTAGCACCGGTGCTTTTATAAGTTTGACCGGTAGAGTTGATATCCACCAAGATTCTTAATTAAGAGATAAGAGGAAGACCCAAGAAGTGATTAGTTAGTACTCTGTATTTTGGTCCTAGTGTTATTTTGGTCCCCAAACTTTAAAATGCGATAGTTCAATATCCAAACTTTCAAAATATGACAATCCAATACCTGTTGTTAACTATTTATTAAGTGGCATTTGAAAAAGATATAAATGCCCTTCGAGTATTATCTAATTTTCTTTATCAACCATCCAAACATTGACAAGAAATTAATAGTCTCAAATTCTTGCCTTTTCTATTCAGGAAAGTTGGGGTCACCAGAATGCCCATTCAAACGTGACCCCAACTTTCTTGAATGGAAAAGGCAAAGATTTGAGACCGTTAACTTTTTGTCAATGTTTAGATGGTTGATAAATTAAATAACACTTGAAGGGTATTTGTGTCTTTTTCAAATACCACTTAACGACTGGTTAACAACTAGTTAACAATAGATATTGGATTGTCATGTTTCAAAAGTTTGGGTACTGAATTATCGCATTTTAAAGTTTGGGGACAAAAGTGGCAATAGGCCCAAAGTACATGGTACTAATCGGGAGTTTTCCCTTTCTAAAAAGCAAGTTAAAATCAGTTGACTAAATGGTTTATTTGGAAAACCAATAAACCGGTTTTAGTTTCATAAAACCACCTGTATAATTAAATAATCGAAATTTCAATATGCTTATGATAAGACTTGAATCTATAACCTTTTATTTACATATATTGCTTAGTTACCATCAATCCATTTCTTTATTTATATTAATTAAAGGTTCTTTATTGTATATATTACTTTATTACACGTGTTTTATAAAAATGTAAATTAAGAGGCCTGAACCATGGCCATTTGCTTTAAAAATTAAGAAATTTGCCATCCATCCACCATATTTAAAAGAATAAAGAGAGGCATCTGTGATCTGTCACTAGGGGTCACCACGAGCCTAGCTCTTCACGAGCTACTTGAGCTCGGCTCAACTCGGTTTCAACCGAGATTACAGGCTCGATTAAAAGCAAGTCGAGCTCAAGCCTAATAGAACTCGGTTTGTGAGACTCGTGAGCCGACTTGAATATATATATAAAATATACTATAATATAATATAATTATAGAAAATAATATATATAATAAAAATAATATAATTCTTATTTTTTTAAATATCAAATAATATTTTTTATATATAATTTTTAATTTTTGTAAAATATTTTTTCTTAAATCGAACTCAAACTTACAAGGTTATGACTCGAACCAAGCTCGAGCTCAAGATTTTAGCTCGAACTGAGCTAAAGCCTTATACTTCCTAGGCGAGGCAAGGTCGAGCCTCGTACTATTCGACTTGGCTCGGCTTGAATCCACCCCTATCTGTGACACACCAAATGCAAGTGCATGATAAGTTAAATGCGCTGTCCATTCTACAGGTTTCCGATTATACGAGTGTGTCTCGTATGTGTTATACAGGTGGTATGTGAGGCTCCCACAGACCGATGGAATTGCAGCGGTTCCCAACTCAGCATAATGGAGCTGACTTCCCTCTCCACACATGACAACATCGTGCCTCCCTTCCGTCACGCTACTGTAACAATTCCCCTTTTCTGGGCTCGTTTCGATATTTTTCTTTTCTTTTTTTTGTTTTTTCTGAACAAAGCATCTATTTAATTTGGGAGGTCTTTTACAAGATAGCGTCATGTACAAAATCAGGTTCAAAAGAAGTGTAGATGCACTGAATCGTACAATCTAATCATGCTAATCTCTGCTAGTGTGAAGGAAGGAGCATTGAGCAAAGAACGGGATTATTAAAACTCCTACGATCCTCCATTTGAGAGGAGAGATGCCATGGCCCACAGAAGTGTAACTAAGGAAAGACGGTCACTTTCGTTCTGAATGTTGGAGAAGGGCGTAAGTTGCCCTCTCTTTCGATATTCCATCTAACCTAACCTAACCTAACCTATTTTAATTTACCAAAAGCCAAAGCAAATCTAACCTATGCTATGTAAGTTATTTATCCAGGGTAAATGCAATTATTTGGGTAAGTGTATTTTATCATGTTCTTTTATTTAGTAGGTAAACAAGATAATGACCATTTTAACCATAAAAATCTATTATTAAAATGGGCATTTTTGTTCAATTCAAGTATTGACAACTTTCCCCCTAGGTGGAAAAGTTATTTACCCACCTAGGAGATGGGTATCACTTACTTGGGTAAATGATACTCAGGAAAATAAATTTTCTCTAGTCTCTACATAAATCGGAAAAATGAACATAAGATTCTTGGTCAATAGGAACCAAAATCCCATTGACCAATTTTCCCCCCTCCCAAAGTCCAAAAAAAGAACACCCCCCAAATACAAAATAACACACCACCACCAAACGACCAACAACAACGCAACTATAAAATAGCAAACCATCAGAAGGTAAACTACGCTAAATAATGAATAATATATTATATATTATTTATAATGCATTATATATACACTAGTCGATTTGGTTAATGCTATTTTTTTTTATATATATTGGTTAATCAAAATCGAA
Source organism: Nelumbo nucifera (assembly GCF_000365185.1). The sequence continues at coordinate 384,833 of NW_010729186.1, forward strand.
CTGATACCTTTAATCTTTCAAAATTATCAAATTGATCGATTTAGTTAACTAAAATTTTCAATTCGATTTTATTAATTTAGTTCAATTTTTCGGTTTTTTTATTTTATTGATTGATTTAGTTAACTAAAATTTTCAATTCGAATGATTTTATTGATGATCACTCCTAGCATTGAAAACGATATTTTTCTACAAATTTGCAAAACTAAATTGGCAACGTCTATTTGGAATGCTATGCATGCATAAAATATGCGTATTACAAAGACCCCACATCTGTGTTCTCCCATTATTATAGTTTGGTAAGGAAGACCCAACAACAACGGAGCTCCTTTATTGTATTTTGACTTGTCAATTCGTATCCATTGGAGCGGAGCCGGATGTGGTCCTCGTATGTGAATATATCTTTGATAAATGTACCTGATTATACAACAATATCGCTTTCTCACTGAAGCAGCTGTTTGGTTGTGATGGAAAAACTGGTGGCAATATGGAAAAGGAGTTCTTTAATTTCTTTGTCGTGAATATATTGCAATTTTGGCTTTCAAAAGAAAGAAAAAAAAAAAAAAAACATTGCAATTTTAGTTAAATTACAAATGGATGTTGCCGCTATCAATAGCAACAGAAGTAGTTTGGTGTTTGGCATCGATGCCATTTCCTCAGAGCAGTTCTCTAAGAAAATAGTGCTGTATGGATGAGGATCTGTTGTGCCGTTTTTTGAAAAAAAACATCTTTTTTTTGTTTGGCATCGATGCTGCCACATAAGATGTTTTCTCTGAAAATGGCATTAGTATTTGTTTGGTACTAATGCTTTATAACCGTTTTTCAGCATTAGTCCCCATTATCCAATACTTCACATGGCTTTATATTCTCTTGCATCCAAGGGTTCAAAATCGCCCACATTATGGGTGAAAATGGCAAGAAAGCAACAACAAATTGGAAGAAAATTATAAAAAAAATGCAAAAAATCACGGAATAATAGCAAAAAGATGCAAACTACCATGAAGAATTTAGAAAAAAAAAAAAAAAAACAGAAAGTGGATAAAAGTTCAAGAAAAAACAAATCTGTAAAAGAGTTGTAGAAATTGGGAAATTCTTTAACTCGACGGCCTGAGCAGTGGGAAATTCTAGCCGGTCCGAACGCACGGTGCTGGCAAGTTTGACACTTCTGGAGATCCTTTCCAGTAAGCTCACGCCTCAGACGTCGTCCATCTTTGATGGAGGAGCAGCTCCATCACTATGAAAGAGACACTCATGTTCTAGTCTGCCACGTTCAGAGCTGAGCTCCATGGTGAAGTCATTGATGGAGGAGCAGGCCTGAGCCATGTTGCGGGAACACAGCAAGACCACCCCGATGGCTGAGAAAGGATAGGGACCATACAAATAACGAAATGAAATATGGCATTAGGGTTTCTTGATGCACCGTTTTTTCCAATCGTAACACCAATGTAGAGTCGTTTTCTGAGACAACGGCATTATGCCAAACACCGTCTAACCACATTTGACTCGATGTCAAAGAGAAAATCAGTGATACGAAGAAAAAAAGAAAATCATGAAAGAAAAGAAATGGAGTTAATTATAAGGGTGACTACTAGATCCATACTCATCACCCACGTAAGAATGGATTATTTATAACTTGTACTAACAGAAGTACAATAGGGAATAAAAGTAAGTTGCTTATCTATACAATTTGTGAAATTCTGGTTATAAACTATTGGGTCATCTATTGTAGCAAAGAAACACCTGTGGGTCTTCTATTTAGGTTGCTTCATGTGGAGATTCTAATAAGCAAATAAAAAAAAAGGAAGCCCCATATCTACCCTCTCTTGGATCAACCTGAAGAATAAAACAAAGGTAAAGGATTACATTTTTATACCTTAATGTAAGAGAAGAACTATATATACCGTTAGATTATGACCTAATCCAATAAACATTTTAGTTTTTGCTATGTCATGGCTTATAAAACACTTGAGTACCTTATTGCTATGTCTGAGTATGATCTCGTAATTGATATCAATTTAAGCAAAATATAAAACACCAAAAACCACGACAAACACAAGAGTTTACATGTTTTGGTAAGGATGGTTATGTTCATGTGTGAAGATGAGTAAAACAATTGCACTGATAAGTCAAAAGGGCTACAAGAGAAATACTATATTGACCAGAAAATGTAGAGATGAATTAATGATTCATACCTAATAGAAATTTAAAGGTTCATAACCTCAAAGTTAGATTACCAAACTATTTAGAACCCTAAAATCCGAAAATCTCTTACCAAAAGTAAAAGAAATAAAGAAAAAAGATATCCCAGAAAATTCCTTAATTAGTCTCAAAGTGGAGGGTCTAAGTATCTCATCCCATGGAAGACTTGGAGAGAATCTTTGAACTCTTATGTTGAAAATTGAGAGGGGTCTTATATGCGTAATTCCAATTTTTGAGATTATTAATCCTAGAAATAGGGCAACTTCAGACTAATGCCTCTCCCTCAAAAACAGTATGTTATTCAACAAAAGCAAAAATTAGTTAGAATTAAGGACTTTAGACTATGTTTGGTTTGATGGAAATGGTAAGGAAAGGAAGGAAAAGATAAGAAACAATTGACACAAGCGTCTCATATTGACCAAAGATATAACTATTTGGTCTTCCAATGTAGATTGAATCAAATATGAATATCCACTGATCTAATAAGAGTTCGAACTAGGATCCAGAATAATCCAATAATATTGATATCTTTATGCATAAAAACATTTTCAAATAAATAATTAAATAATTTTTTTATAGAAAATAAATAAATAAATAATAAAAAAAATGAATGATTATATGTAAAAGTATTGCATAAAAATAATCATAAAATAATTATTTCCCATCAACATATAACTTATCTCAAAGTAGGACCATTGGATATTCTAACATGTTAAAAATCAAACTAGGGCCTCTACCATCTAGAAGTTGCGGGATTATTTAGAAATCAAGATAAGAGCAATCTTCTCCTTGCTGTTATTTTGTCGCTTATTCTATTGGATAAGGTGCTACAGTATATTTCCATTTGTTTTAATCACTTAGTAACTGTTAATACAAATTAATGTGATAGATGTTGGAGTCTCTGAAGAACGACCATAACTTGACCTGACGCTCATCTGATTGTGACTCATGATGATTAATACCACCATCACGTAAGAATGTACTCGTAATGTCCAAGTTTTCTCTTCGACAACATTTATAAAAAATTAAATTAAAAACATTAAAGTATTATATATTTATTAATAAAATAAATTAAAAATGATTATGAGAATTATACATCATGAAATAAAATAAATTAAGGGGCTGTTTGGCATTGTTACTGTTTCTTGGAGCAATGGTGTCATATCGGGAAAAATGGTATTTCAGGAAATGGGCATTTGTTTGGAATTGTTTTTCCATAAAAAATAATGTTTCAAGCCATGCCTCAGAAATCGGGAAGCCATGGCTTGGAGCAACGTCTAGAGCTGCAACTTGTTGCTGCCAACAGGGCAGTGATGTGGCATTGATGTGACACTGGATAATGAGTATCAGTGCTGAAAATGTTTCCTGGAGCAATGGTATCAAATAGAAAAAGTTGCTCCAGGAAACATCCTACCTGGCAGCAATGATTCCAAATAAAAATAAAGACACTGTTTTCTAAGAAAACGGTTCTCCAAGCCACACATCAGCGGCACCGTGCCTTTATTTTTGTTTGGAATCATTGCTGCCAGGTAAGACATTTCCTGGAGCAACAAAAACTTTTTTTTGTTTGGTACAATTACTCTAGGAAACTTTTTCAGTATTGGTACCCATTATCCAGTGCCACATCATTGTTTTGTTGGCAGAAACAAGCTGCAGTTCTAAGAAACACCAACTTTGACATTGCTCCAAGTCATAGCTTCCCAATTTTCGAGACGTGGCTTGAAGCACTGTTTTTATGAAAAAAACAGTTCCAAAGAAATGCTTGTTTCGTGGAGCATCGCTTTTTCCAGTGTGGCGCTGATGTGACACCGTTGTTCCAGGAAACAACAACGATGCCAAACAACCCCTAAAATAACTAGTGTAAAACTTGAATCTTTGCCGACACCAACAAAAGCACAGCATTCAAACTGATTTTACGGAGTACTATTTTGCAATATCAATTTGTTTTTGAAATAAAAGCAATCTCTACATCAGTAAAATTATATTGTTTTTACTGATACCCTTAAGAATGCAATAAGTATGTATCAATCTATTGTTTAAATCGGATGAAGATGATATTGGATGAGATAGGGGGTGGATGTGGATCCATATTTATCCACCATTTCAAATCGTGGATAAACCTATTGTTTAAATATTTATCCAATGTGACCCTATTCCGTTCATTTGTTTTAGTCGCGGGGATGCATTATGCACGGATCTGCTCCTCACACAAAGCGCCTCACACGCACATTGTACCACATCCCCCCTGCTCTGGGGAATATCCACTTGCATACAAAAGACAAGCAAATTGTAAGGGAAAAGGACTTTGTGTGGGGGACCTACATATGTAGTAGAGCCATCCCATCGGCCAACCACTAACACTTTGAAATTTAAATGAGGAATTCCACCATCCGGATATATCATGGCTCATGGGTATGGATGCTTCATTTCCTTAGCTTCACCCGTCGCGGTTGAGCATAATGCATAAATCTCTCTCTCTCACTGAGTCACTGGTTCAACTTCAACAACCCCCTCAATCCTCATCCATGTTGTACGGATACCCAATTCAATCCACTCCCTATCCGTAATATTTAAGGGATAGTTAATATGAAAATATATTTGCCACGTTTACGTAATGTCTACTATGACACCAGATGGCGTCTCACTGACACACATCTCAGAGGTACATTTGGGAACATTTTTCATATATATTTATTAATGTGAGATGTTCGTCATTGTGAGGCAATCCACCTATTATAGCTTTGGAATAAATGGTTAGATATAAATATGCATCATATGCCAAACTCTCCTACTGAGGGAGATTTAGGATCGAATCTCATTACACCTGGGTTGGGGGGATGGACTACCCCGTTGTATAGTCCAAGAAAAAGAAAAGAAAAGAAGAAAAAAAATGTATAGATATGCATCAGTCGTACAGTTACAAATCACTCATACACATCCGACCCACGAAAATATCCAAAAATATGGGCGTGTTACGGTGATAATTAAGAATAGGACATCCCTATGTCTTGACAGATGGGATTGGGATGTAATGGGCGACGAGCAAACTTTTTTGCTTTAGCTTTTTATAATATTTAGCCAATAAAAAGAAAATATACGGACGGGACTGGGGAGGTGGGGAGTCCTTAGCTTAGCAAGAAGAGGGAAAGACTAACACTACCACGGCATCTCATCTCAAATATGAGAAAGAATGGATGCGATCTTGTGTTGAGGATGTAGGAAAAAGAAGAAGGGTATTAAAAAAAGGGACAACTTTATAAAGTTAAGTGGGAGAGGAGTAAGAAAGCTGCAGCTTATTGATAATATCCACGCATTCATATTTTCGGGAGGAAGGAATCCAACGGCGGAGGACAAGCATTCGCGGAAACACGGAGCCGCTCGCGCCAAGGAGTTTGGAACCTAACTCCGCAGTCCGCCCTTCTCCACGCACGCACACACATACAACTCTCGTTTCTTTCTTTTTCTCTTATTTTAATATTTAATAAAAAATAGGAGGAGAAGTAATAAAAGAAAACTTTGGTAATGGAAATACCAAATATATACCCACACTCTCCCTAATCCCTCCTCCCTTTCCCAAAAGAGGCAGGGCCAAGACGACCCAAGAGCAAAGCTAACCAACCACTATGGTTAGTCTTTAACTTGAAAAGACGAGGCTCCACCTCGAGTCCGGATACATATAAATCCACCTCTCCCAACTCCCTCCCACCGCCTTCTAACTTTTTCAATCCTTCCTTCTCATCTCTCCTTAATTTCTTCTTTCTCATCCTCTCCTCCTACTCCATCCTTCTGCTTTGCCTGGTTGCCAAGAAACCTCTTAAACCTCATCTCTCTCCTTACCAACCAAAATCCGAGGTTGTCGCTTTGGTTCATGATCCTGACATCAAGAAGAGATGAGTTGCAATGGCTGTCGAGTTCTTCGAAAGGGATGCAGCGAGTCTTGCATTCTCCGTCCCTGCCTTCAATGGATTGAGAGTCCTGAGGCACAGGGTCATGCTACTGTTTTTGTTGCCAAGTTTTTTGGCCGTGCCGGTCTCATGTCCTTCATAACCGCTGTCCCCGAAAACCAGCGACCTGGTAATGGTTAAGAAAATAGGATATGCAAAAAGAAGCGTAGAATTATCATTTAGGAAAGTTTTGTTCAAATTTTCGTTCCCTACAACTTCTCTTCTTTTCTAGGTCGAGCTTGAGTTTGATTTTATTCTGCCTTACCCTTTATGGTTTTATCTGATGAATCGTTAAATGCATGTTTGAAATTCCAGCTCTCTTCCAGTCACTCCTATACGAGGCATGCGGCCGTACTGTCAATCCCGTAAACGGAGCCGTGGGGCTTCTTTGGACTGGGAACTGGCACGTCTGCCAGACGGCGGTTGAGACTGTCCTTCGAGGCGGCACTTTGCGTCCCATGACGGATGTTGTGGCCGGAATCCTATCCCACGACTCCGACGAAACTTCTGAGGTGGAAGTTGCGTGTACCAACACCAAGAAGCAGCAGCGGCAAGATCTGTATTCCCGATCGAGGACGTCATCGAAGCGGAGGGGCTTCGATGAGGTGGCGGGGCTCAACCTACAACCTGGCAATCTCGATCTGTCTTTGATGCCGGGATTCCCGAAGAGAGTGGCAGCCGGAGGACGAGGAGTGGGAGGGATGGTGGAGAAGCGTCGTCCAGGGAGTCCATCCATGAATTCGGAAGAATCGGTAACGACGAGCTTCGACAGCGGAGCTGCTGCCGGGGATCAGATGAGAAGCGGCGAGCCAAAGCTTCTGAATTTGTTCCTTTGAGGAGAGAGAGACGGAAAATTGTCAAATTTGCGGGGGGGAGTCTGGTCGAAACTTACCTACTTTGAACTCGTCGATGTTCGATGTAACTTTTTTGTTTTCCTTTTTTTCTTTTAATTTTGAAGTCCCGGTTTTGAAATCCGGCGAGGTTTTGTAATTATCCGGCAAAGGATTTCTCTTGTGACGGAGGGAAAGATGAGTCTGCCGGTCATCCCTCTTCTATTATCCTTTCTTGTGGTGAGATGTGGCGTTAATAAATAATAATAGTAATAATAACGATGATCATGATGATGATGATCAGACGATGATGATAATTCTTTTTTCTTCTCTCTTTAAATTATATAAAGAAAAAAGAAAAGGTAATAGGTCCATTTTTATTTCGAGGCCGTGCTCTGCCTCTCTCTCTCTCTGCAACTAAACGGAATTTTCCCATTAAAGAAGTGAGAAGGAAAATAGCGAGGGTGGTGTAGCCTCAAAGTGGTGGGAGAAGAAAAAGGGACGGAAACACGTTAAGCGTGGCCAAACTTGTTACCATGGTTTTAATTTATCCATAACGCTCAGGAGTATACCATGGTTTATATATATATATATATATATATATATATTTGTATTGTATATATTTATACATTTGCATTTATACTCTTTCTAAATTAAATTAAATTGAGAATATAAATACAAATATATACAAAATAATATAAAATATAAAGTTTTATGTTCTACATATTTATATTTGTATTCCTTAAAATGGAGACTAGAGACTTAGAGAGGAAAGTATGAGTTGACTAGGGGGGCGTCATCGATCATACTTCATACATGAAGAATTGAAGATACATAATTGTAAGGATACAAATGACACAATCAAGTGGTGGTGGTGGATGGTGGATTGATGGGTAGTGGGTGGAACCCACAGTAATGCAAAATCTAAACCCCCAATCTCTTTTATATATACTTTTCATAGAAGAGAGAATCGTCGGAGTGCGGCGCATGTCAGCGTGGATTTCGGCGTTTTCGCATTCTTTTTATTTTTCCTTCTCAAGTCCGAGAGAGACTTTCTACGTTTATTTCTGTTTTTCAAATCACTTGATGATGAAATGGAGTTGCGCATCTCTCTCTTCTCCGTTTGGGATGGATGGAGTATAGGGTACGATCCACGTCACCACCTCTTGTTTCTGTTATTTTAATGTGAAAACAATGAAAACCACCAACTCCTCCCCCCTGAATGGAATTGGAATTCAAAAGCAGTAGGAAGAAGATGACTTGGGAACAGCAATAAATGAGGTAAAATTAAAATATTCCTATCTTTTAATTGTTATTAAACAAACAAGTACGGTTAAAAAGGTTATTATATTTATATGTATCTATAGAATAATATAAATATAATAAAGCAAGAAAAATAAAATAAAAGGCAACCCTCATGGACTCATGGTCATGGCCTCATCCATCCCTCAATCCAATCCATCGGTTGGTTCTTTGCATTGCGCCGCGCCTAGCCTCGCCTCGCCGCATTTGGCGTGGGCCCCACGGAACCTTCTCCCACTTGCTCTCTGCCCATCCCATCCCACCACCCCGCACCGCATCTCACCTCTCTTTTGTTTCTTCCCCTTTCTCTTTTATCTTATCTGTTTTATCGAAAAAGAGAAAGAGAGCAACTGTATATCTTGTTTATCACCTAAGCTCAGTTTGAAAAGGTTTTGCATCCTCTAAGTACTTAAATTTGTACTCCTTCTAAACCGAGCTTAAAATCCTAAACAACCCTCTTCCGTTTTGTGCTGTGCTTGTACAATGTACACAAAAAAATTCTTATTCAATGCCGGCCCACACGTACACGCTACACACACAACACAAGCCCCGTCTGATGGTTTTACTTTTCTTTGATGCAGTTTAAGCGAAGAACTGATCATTGTACATTTTAGGGTTGGGTTGGGGGCATCAGTTGGACTTTTGTTGCTTCTGGCTTGAAGGGATCAACTAATATATTTACCATTGCGTGCGTAGATAAAGATGGCGATAGTGAGATAGAGACAGGGAGCGAAATACATCATACTTACATAGTTGTATACCCAAGGATTAAGGGTCCAGTTCAAGATATTTGACCGGCCGATAGAGGCCAAAAGTTTACGTGAAATTAGGATCTCCTTGTCTTTTGCCGTCCGTCCCCCCCTTTTTTAAATTCATGTATGTCGTCAGTATGTGTATATTTAATTTGATTTTAACATAAAAATTAAATTAATGTAACTAAGAACAAATGGGAATAATTGATGTGCGTATTATATAAAAAAAAACAAACCAATATATAGTAAAAATAAAAAAATACTAATTTTCAATTTAATTGTAAAAATATATAATTGATGTTCAGCTCTCTCTCTCTCTCTCTCGACGCGGATTCCACCACCGCTCTCTTTCCTTTTTTTTTTTTTTTTTCTTATTAGTGTAAACAAGTTGCATTGAATTTAGGTAACAACGACAAATTCCAAGCTTCTGGGTGGAGATATGCATCAACTCCACATTCTACCCACACCCCACCTTTTTCTTTCTTTTACAATAGTTTATTATTTTATTCTCAACATGCACAACTTGCTTTGATTTATTTATTTATTATGAATCCAATGTAGCTTGCTAGCTAGTCTTCCTTTAAGTTTCCTTTTTCCTCGACGACTAAACTTAACTCCAGCTAGCTAATCCAAAGATTTAACGCAAAGAGCAAATGTTAGCCTGGATTACCTTTAATTAATCTCTACTTGCTTTGTGCTTAGGTCATCATTAATCGTTTCCGGTTTTCTTCTATCGTTTTTTTTTTTTCAATTCTTTGATTATTTTTTGTTGCTTTTGGTTGGAACGAGAGACCAACTTGCACTTTGGGTTGGCTTTTGAGATTCCGAATGTTGGCTATGGTATCTTATTTCCACCCCAGTTTTAATTAGTATATATCTCTCTCACTTTCCTGCTCACCAGTGGGACGTTTACAGCCTTCATCGGCCGTATGGGCTGCTAAAAACAGGGCATTTTACCCTTTTATTCAATTTTAGGGCCGTTGATTACTACTAAGGTCCTGTTTGGTTTGCAGGATAAGGGTCTGAAATTGAAATTAGAACAAATTATTTTGATTTCAACTGTTTAGTTGGGTGGAATTAGAATCTCATTCTCATTTTTGGTGGAATGGTATTCTTTCATTTAAGGGAATAGCATTTTCTTCCTCTCTTTTAGGAATGAAATTCCATTCTTGTTGATTCTAATTTTCATTCCCATTTCTGTCTAAACCAAACAGACTATGAGAATAGACCAATTCAATTCCAACTCCGATTCCAATTACAGATCTAAACTTCATTTGGCCATTCCCATGTGTATATATCATACATACATTACATTATAGTTTTATAAAAATAAAATAAACAATAACGCCACTACGCAATGAAATGTCAGAACCTTAGCCCATGTTCAGATGGGCAAACCAAAATTACAGAAAAGAAGCCTATGCTCCGCTGAAATATTAAAAAGGCACATAAATGAGTTTAACATTATTCAGTTCAGATGGGTGGGTTTCTGCTCTCTAGGATCACAGATTTTGTGTTAATGTAGAGTTAAGGTTGCATGCGAATTCTAACAATCTATGGAAGACTAAGGTAATATCTTCAATTTTTTCTTGAAGCCAAGGTAATATCTCTAATTAATCGAACACAATTGCAAGTACAGCCAAAATGAAGATAAGTGAAAGAAAATATTGTGTCCATCAGATGTTTGTTTTTTGATGCACAAATGGCACCCATCAGATCACCATAATTGATTGGCGCTTAAAGGATGGAATATGTTATATGTCAGCACATTCCAATATACCCTAAAGGTTACAAACAAATGCATACACCACTTTCAATAAAGGATCCTAAGTAGACTATCTAACCCTTGACTTGACGGATTACAACGAAATAATCAGTGAAGTATGGACAGGTCCAATGCATATTTTTTATTTCCACTGCAGAGCTATAAATATTTAAAATCTTAAAAACTCATATTTTATGCATTCATGTTCACCTGTAAATTGGCATCAATTTCAATCTAGCACTTACCTCAAATGTACTTTGAACTTACAAATTCTGACCTTAAGCTTAACCGTCATTCTCCTAATAATCAACCCCATCAAAAAAGAAAAAATTATGGCCAATTAGTCTTTTGATTTTATTGATGTTTTTCACAATTTGCTTTCTCGTAATTACACATGGATCGATGGATTTAAGTTAAATCTTTGAAGTTTGAACAAATACAAAGAATTAATTAATAGGTTCAAGGGCAGTACTAGTGACAAAATGTTGAGAGAGAGAGACAGTAATAATAATAAGCATCCTACGTTGAAAGGTTAAATTGTAAAATGTACGCGTTTCTTGTCAAAGTTATACGCATTAATCAGGGGTTTAGCTAGCCAGAGTTTTCTTTTTTTGAAGCCTAACAAGGCGAAGTGTACCCTGGTAAATGCCCTTTTATAATTAAGAGAATGTATGTGGACATTAGTACAAGAACAGTAGCCAGATTTTATGTTAAATTTGCATAAATAAAAAAGATGATTTGATTAATAAGTTTAGCTAATTGAATAGTTGATGATGTTAAGAGTTTGTTCGTTTGCTCTGAAGTTTGACATCTAAAAGTGTAATAATTACATTAAGAGATATATTGGTGTTGGTGAATTTTTCTTTTCTCTGAACTCTAAACATAGAGAATGTTGTTTTGAACTTTGAATTCTAATTTTTGAAAGTTATTAAATATCCATTTTGACTCCATATATGAGAGTTTTTATTTGTCTTTTTTGGTGTATTATTACAAAACAAAAAATTATATGATTGCACTTTAAGAGATAAAAGACAATAGAAAACGAACAACCATCTTTCTTTTAAAGTTAAAAGATTCCTATTACGATATGAGAATTAAGAGAAAATAAAGATACCCTAAATTAATATAATGACATACATGGATAGTCGGAAAGCGGGAGCCGACGATTAGAGTTGGGCCGTCGGCCATTTGGGTAGGTCTCAGCAAGCGGAACAATCCCAATACAAACAAAGACCCATTGACACATTTCGTGTAATTCATTCATTCATTCATTGAGTTTATGATTGTTTGGACAAGTAGCCTGTTACAGTCACGTCGGCTGGAAGCGAAGGAAGGACAATCATGTCAGCATCATCGATGTGCATGCAGACATTATTGTGTGAGGTGGACGATGATGATGTTTATGTTAGAATATAGAGGTGAGTGGGCGACCATGCCCATCTCTCGCAGGAGCAGTGTCAGAGAGCTAAGGTATATTGATGGCAACGGACACGGAAGCAGGTGGCCGGAGAAATCAAATGCTGATTTCTCCTAATAAATCATTTACTATTATGGCCTCTGAAGACTTTTCAGATTACATAACTGTAGCACAGCGGAAGTGGGGGGTATTCCAGACGAGGAAGCATCATGACCCAAGTAAAAGGTCCACACCTCCCATGAGAAAGGAAAGGAATCTTTTGGTACCTAGCTAGTACGTACGAACAAAACCGGTCGACTCTGCCATGGACGGGCGGATGCCATCCCCCCCTCTCTTTCTCTCTCTCTCTCTCACAACTCCCAAACTCCAAGGCGTACTCGCATTACCCGCGACCGTGGTCTGAGGGTAATGTCGTCGCTGGGTTATCCATGCATCTATGTAGATTGCACATCTGTAGCCAATTGATACAGTTTTGGAGGGAGGGAGATGGTCTGGTGCACTAAAGGAGAAGTGGGGGATGTTGACAATGACATCCAATTCCTATATATATCTTCAACTATCTACCAAATATCAACCGGAGGAGAGAAGGAGAGAGAACTTGTTACGTCATTTTCCACATGATCTTTGTTTGGGGGATCTTCTCCTCGTCTTTAAAGTCTTAAACTCATACCAAGGTCAACGTCTGCCTGCTCTCTCATGATGAAATGAGAGAATATATGTGTATGTGAGAGAGAGAGAAAGAGAGAGAGGAAAGAGTGAACAGTGAACCTAGTACTGAACTCGTCGTGGTTTAGTGAATAGTGATGGCAGAGGTCTCCCATACACCAACTTCTGCATGTTCAGGAGGTTCTATAATCTATATTAATTGAGAGTAGTGAGCTGCTGCTGTTCCCAGTATCCCCCGAATCCCGTTTAAAGGAGACAAGGTCCCGATAACAGAGAAACCCTTGTGTAACTAAGCAGCTATACCGGGATAGATGGAATGCTCCCTGCCGACACTGGCACACCCCTCCAGAAAACCAGACTTTGGCTTTGTTCTCTCTCTTGGAAAGTGAAAAACAATAGAATGGGACTGACTATTCTACTCCATTTGGAATTCAAACTTGGGGGAACATGTTGTACTTAAAAAATTCAAACTGTGAAAATCAATTTAGCCTACCCTTTGACTATTACTTTACTTCGGACGCAAAGGGGAAAGCGTGTGGTGGGTTTGGATAAAAAAACAGTAGGATATGGATGGAAAAAGTTTGGGGGGAGACGGACGAATAAGGAAGTCTAGGCAATAGATGATTATCAAGAAAGCAAGACAAATAGTTAGATAATCTATTTCGTATAAGGAAAATGACAAATCAGATTTAACACTGAGGGATTTCCATTTCCTTCGTTTTTTCCAAATAAGCTTCTACCTGGTGCCCTGCCCATTCTCAGTTTCTCACCTACCTAGAGTTCTTTTCCAGGTTTGGTTTGATGGTCATGGTACTCTGCTCAGCAAATGCACTCCCAGCTAAAATAATTCCCAGGAACAAGCAAGGCAGTAATCTGATTCTATGGTATGGTAAAATCACTACCATGCTATACAAGTTCTTGAGTTCAGACAACCGACGCAAACAGAAGACAAGCCAAATCAATCACTCTCACCTGCAAACGAACTTGTTAAATCCTTCGGGCTAGTTAAAGTCACTAGACACCGAAAAAAATCATGGCTCTGGCTCTGCACACCTTTCATCCAATTCGTTTGCAATGCAATTTCGTTACACTGAAAATTATGAGTGCAAATGAATTGAATGCAACTTATGGTTTATTTTTATTTTAGTTTTTATTATCACAATGATAGACAAGCTCAGACAAGAAAACAAAAAGTTGGTAAAAATAAACTGAGAATAAAGGGGAAGGGGGGAATTGGGAAACATCATACACATATTTACAGCAGCTTTCCTTTTTAACTATAGGGGTAAAAAGGAGAAAAAAGACAGATTTGTTTACACCTAATATGAATTCCCGAGAGCAAAAAGCCATTTTCTGTAATCTGTGCATACAAAATACATGATACAGCTGGTCTCCAACGGGTTCCAAAGAGGGCAAATTAGAGCTCTTGTTTTCTCTCACAAGCAACCATTCAATACTCTTACAGCCTCCGGTGCTGCCTCCGGGTGAGAAAAAGAAAGGTTTGATGTGATGTTAGCATTTAGAGTAGGAAGTCAGATAAGATCAATCTACACTTGTGTTGTCAGGCTTGTTGGTACACGTTTTAGTTGTAATATATGTGTTCTCAGGCTACAATCCTTCACCTGTTACCACAAGTTTTATTAGCAATTAACCCAGAGAAACCAAAGCAAAGAAGAAATCCGAGCAATACTTACCTGTAAAGCTGCTAATGTGGACAAGAAATCTTTGCACTGAAATAACAAAGCCCGCTCTTGAGCGGCAACATTTGCAAGTTCAGCCACCAAGGAGTTCATCTCATCCACCTGCAAGTGACAGATGGTTTTAACGTTAACAGGTAAACTGGAGTTAAGTCAAAGGCAAACGACAGGTCCTCCAAGTATTCTCTTTTTTTATTTTGTGGGTTTAGGGTAAAAGAAGTATAAAATAAAGGGAGAATGACTGTTCAGTCCACCCCCAGAATTCTTAGCTCCACCGTTACATGGACGGATATTGGTGTTTAGGGTGGGGGTGTTTGACATTTTGAATTGTTGTAGATCTGCAGTGGAATTCAGAATTCTGAGGTGGAGTGCAGTGTACTTATCCGTAAAATAAAATGAAATACATGTTACCATCTTTGACTTCAACCATGTTTTAAAGTATCGAATACACTCATTCACTTGAAACTCTTGCTTCTTTAACTTTTTGGGTTGGTGATTTGTCAATAGACATGTCACATCACCTATTGTTTTTATGTTTTGGTAAAAGGAAATTCCATTAAACCAACCAAGGACAAAGAACAACAACAAACAACAAGACTTATTATCCTTTAAAACAATTGAAATCACCTAGGGTCACATGGAGAGGGG
>NW_010729186.1:419866-459891 GCF_000365185.1 Nelumbo nucifera
CAGTGTTCCTATCTTATCTCTTAGCTAGATTCAGTGTTATCTTATCTCTTAGCTAGATTCAATGTTCGTATCTTATCTCTTAGCTAGATTCAATGTTCCTATCTTACCTCTTAGCTAGATTCAGTGTTATCTTATCTCTTAACTAGATTCAGTGTTATCTTATCTCTTAGCTAGATTCAGTGTTCCTATCTTATCTCTTAGCTAGATTTAGTGTTTCTATCTTATCTCTAGGCTAAATTCAGTGTTCCTATCTTATCTCTAGGCTAAATTCAGTGTTCCTGTTAATTAGGCAGTAGCATTATCATTTAGAGATAAATGTTGTTAGGATGTCTTCCTAAAGAAGGACTCTTATCTTCTTGTAATCTCCTATTTAAAGGAGCAGATGTTATTCAATGAAATCATCGAAATTTTCAGTCAAGAAAGAGCAGAGGAGAGTTGGTGATCTCTTTAACAAATCACCATTAAGGCGCCAAAGATAGGTACCTCGAGGAAAGGGAGAAATAAGGGAAAACAAGAGGTTTTCCCCGTTAACTGACCGAGATCCTATTCGCAGGCCCATAACATTTTTCTATATTAATATCTCTTAATAAAAGTCTTTGTTATTTATCAAAAAAAAGAAAAAAAGAAAAAAAGAAAAAAGAAAAAAACATTACAATTTACAAGGAATAAATTTGAAACCAATTCCTAACACTCCATACACATAACCAAGAACACAGTCCACGTTTGCGATAAGAAGGCTCCAAATGAGTCTATTGGGAAAGGGAAAATGGTTCTTTGTTAACTTTTTACTGGTCAATAGTGTTGAGAGCATATGGAGGCATAAACCTTCTTCCCCTGTGCAGGTTTTGCCCATCTTCCAGGGCATCGACTAGGGCATACTTTTTTCCTGCAGTATTCTGAAATAAGGCTTTTATACAATGTGTTGCATGGACTTTCTAAAATGAAGGGTCTTTGTCAAGCACATGTTAGATTCAAACACCATTTTTCTCTTTTATAATTTGGTATTAATGAACAGCTAATGTACATGAGGGATGCCATTTTTCCTATAAAACATTAAGTAACAAAATTAGACATCTAAACTTTTTTCCCATAGTCATGTAATGTTAGAATTATAAATATTTACACAGACTCCTGGAAATGTTGGATTCTGAGAAAGGATGGAAGAGGACCATGACTTCATGACTGACAAAACAAATAAGATTATATAGACTGCAACTACAGATGCCCTGGAGCATGGGATCCCCAATAATGAAAATTCTTTTTTTTTTTTTTTTGCTTCATCCAATAATGAAGATTCTATTCACCCCTTTCTCTAGCTAAGCTAGCTGCAGGGTAGAAGGCAGAATTTGGACCGTAACTGAATGAGACAAGTGTATGTTTACTTGCCAAAAGAGAAACTAGGATACGCATATAGAACATACCTAGAAAATAGGTTCTTGCCCTATCAAAATGATTACCTTATTTCACAAAGTTCTGGCATTATATAACATATTTTCTTGCCATATGAAAGCTAACATACCTATATCTTCAACAAACTTTTTTAAGCTTCAAAACGATCCTGATGAATGTCCAATCAATTTCAATTTTATCAACTTTGAGGCTGTAGCTCCCAATTAAGGTAATCTTGTTTCATGAATGCTATTCTTGTCAACTGAGAGTTTTATTTATTTAATTTTTTTGATTGGTATCAAGTGATATAAGATTACTGGAATTTTTTATAAATTTACATCCAAACCTATAGTTGGTCTTATAGACGGTATGCCCTCCTAAAAAGCAGATAGTCTGTCTGAACTCTGATCTCTGAAGCAATTGTATTCATAAATTAGTTATGCTTTTGCAAGAAAAGGCTATTCATGGCACATCCTATTTTCTGAATATCCAAGATGACCTAATTCAACCAATTTTCATGGTACAAGAGATCATGCCAAAGCCAATTATAACATTGTAAGTACTACCGCTAATATGCGTAGATTCTCTGAGCAATAGCCATTTTACTAAACTGCACCTCCTCTCATCTTCGTTGATGGAGCATAAAGAAAATGAAAATTCTAAGGTTTAGTTACAACCATTGTGCTTGTGATGACAAGGCCGAAAGGAATTGATAAATATAACAGTTGCATCCCAAGAAAATAATATGGAGCAACTCAAACGAAACCTTTACCATGTGTGCACTTGCATTGGTTAACAAATAGCAGAGAAGAAAGAAGAGAGCTCGAAATAGACAAATAAAAATTTAGAAAGCCATACCTCTGCAGTTAACCTCTGCAACAACAAGGCAGCGTCTGCTCTCGCATTTACAAACCGCCACTGCAAGTGGCGGTTATACAGAAGCCTCAACAGATGTGCATCAACAATCCGGTTCTCCCCCATCTTCCCTCTCCGAACGTCAACAGAAAAGCTAAGAATTGACGGATTGTTGACAGAGTGACTACTCAGGGAGATTGCTGCTGCATTCCTCATCCGTGAAGGACTGGGCATTCCCCTGGACGGAGAAGAAGTTGAAGTTGTCATTAGCTTACTAGGGGATGCAGGTCTAATCGGCCCCCGGAGAGGTGATGACAACGTTCTGCTGCCGGTAGTGGAGATAGTCCGAGGAGATGATATGGGACTATCGCTAAAACTCAATGGTTTCTTGGATGGAATAAGTTTTGGTGGAGCGGTCGTCCTTGAACCAGTGTTCGTCGACAATGGCGAACCAGGGTCTTGTAAACGCCGCAACCGGCTATTTGTCTCCTGCCAAAACCTAGCAGGGACACTGATTCCACGAGGCCCGGTCCGAGCTCGAGAAACCCCGTTGCATTCCTGTACTCCAGAAGTGCTGCCAGAGGAGACACTCTCGGTATCAGATGCAGTGAGATCGGAGGGAACTGATGACCCGTTTGTGGAATTGGCATCCATTGCATGCTGAACAGTCTTTACAAAGTCGGCAATGCTTGAATCCCGATGTAATCTACCGTCAAACGATGCCCTCCTACCTTCATCAATCATTGATTGCTGCAATGCGCGAACTACGGTTCCAGATTCAATGAGTTTTTTCTTGTCAACGGTGTAATCTAAACTTCTTGTTAAAGGATTTGCCGTTCTGGTTCTGCCAGGCCAACGTTGCTGATCAATGGGTTTTGAGTTCTCCATCTGATCTACTCCTCCAGAACCATCAATCTTCCCTCTCAATGGCGTCGTCCTCCTCCGCTCCGGTGTAGCCTTTCTCGTATTACTCAAATTGGGCGTTGGAGCGGCCTTCGTCTTACTAATCGGAAGTGAGAACGATTCCCCTTGAAACGAAACTGACAAACTACGCGTAGAAGTGAACAACATTTTTGAAGCTACTGAAATTTCAGCAGCATTGCCCGTCCTCGTCGAATCAGGCAGTGGCGTGGTGGGTCGAGGGGTGACTGGACGCCTCCGCTCGGCAGACTGAGACCGTTTGATCAAAGACGGCAATGGTGTTGAAGCGGCTGTCGACGTAGTGGGCCTCGAAACAAGAGGAGATGGGCATCGTCTAGAAGAAGAAGAGGAAATAGAAGAGGTGGAAGTGGAAGGGGACATGTACCTAGAAGTGATTTCTCTGGATTTCGGTCTCCGAGAACCAACGACGCCATTGTCCTTTTCAGAAGGTAACAGGGGAGGCCTTTTTGGATTTCGACGAATCTCTTCTTGTTGTGAGGAGGTCTTGGGGTTCGATGAATTAGTTGAAGCATTTGCAGAAATGGCAGCCACCATTATCAGATAAATTGAACAAAGATTAAAAAAGAAATCTCCACTGTCCTCGCATCTCCTCGCAGACAAGAATATAAAATACTCTGAAACTCTATAGCTTGACTGCTTCACTTCTCTTAGCTAGTCACTTGAACCTGCACAAATAAAGAAGACTAAAGAAACCCAGAAAGATTTTGAAGGATTAAACATGTACAAGTGAAAGCCTTCTCTGGGTCGCTCTCTTTTTTCTGGTTTTAAGAGAGAGAGAGAGAGAGAGGTGAATGTATGGGTATGGGAGTTGAGTGTGAGATGGCAGAGTGTTTTTTTATTAGAGACCGGGGGAGGAGGCGACGGTCGCTACGCTTTTCCGGCTAGGTTATACACCGGAAAATCGGAAAGAGAGGGGAATGAAGGTTGTTTTGGGCGAGAATTAAGAGCAGAAATGTCGTCGTAGTGATTGGGAGTAAAAATCCAAGTAAATGAATTAGACAAAATGCATTTTGTGTATATGGATCACAATTTAGATCCTTAATCTAAACCCTTGGATTAGAATCTTGGCTTATGCAATTTGAAAATTTTACATTATTTACAACTGGTTATTTCGAGGCTTTAGATCTCATAATTCATGAACGGTTGAAAACAGGTGTCTGTCATCGTGGCCCCAGGAAACGTATTTATGAAAACGAAGGGAGAGAGCTTGGGTTTTGTGAAACTTTGGAGAGACGTTTTGTTTACTGTTTTAGTTAGACGTCTTTAAGTTTAAATTTCTGTAAATTTTATTTATTTATTTATATCAGACTTGAGACTTTCTTCTTTCGTTTTCTGTTTTCACGATAGTACCCCTCCAGAAATACATAGACGTGGAAATGGGATAGGTCACTCTGTTGTCATTTAACCAAGGCTTTTGGTAATTTAGTCATTTACAATATTAATAAATACAAGTGCAGAAAGGAAAAAAAAAAGAAAGAAACCGTACACACACATGATACATGTCAATATGTCATGTCATGAAAAGAGAAACCAATAAAAAGAGAATAAAGGGTCGCGATTCATCAAAACATATTTTTACACCGTTGGATTGGTGATTGGGTTGTAATGTCATTATTGGATTGTTCTAGTGGTCCCCATTTGACAGTGTATGTAGATTCCAATCTGACGTCCAATATTCACTCTAATGTCTGTGGCCCCCTTATTCAAAACCTTCAATTATGTCACGTGGTAAAACAAAATTTTAAATAATAAAGACTAATAAATCATAATTAATAAAATATCACTTGAAAGGGAAAAGATTGAGAGAATATACCATGTATATAATCAAGAAAAAAATTAGTTAATTAATTTTTATAAGGTATAAACACAAGATTAGTGATTAAGCAATACAATTAAGGCCCAATTATAAGATCTTGAAGCGGTTAGCTTGAAAAATAATTAAAGGATCAGTCCTAGAACCGAACCAATTATTAATCGGTTGATGAAACAAGTATTACCTTCAGAATAAAAAAATTATGTTTAACATCTATAATTACTTATATTATTACAACTTAGAACCCCATTTTTTATAATCTTACCTTAATAAACATGCCATTCAATAGTAAACTGATTCTTTAAAAAAAAAAAAACAGTAAAATGCTAAATTATTGGTAAAATCAGTATTTTTAACCAAAATTATCATATATTGTCTATAAAACGTACCCTTTTGGCTCAATTTGGAAGTAATATAAATACAAACATGCATTTATATTTGGTTCAAGTCTTAATAAAGTAGCCCCAATTATTAATCGGGACACAAATTACAAAACCAAAATCGATATAATCAAATTTAATCTCTATGGGTAGCCAGGTAGTACACAGATAACTAAATCCATTAATAATACTCTCCTTTGAGTTAAAATGCAAATATAAATATGTTAAAAGTGTAAAATACAAACATTGTCATTTCAATGAAGTGTGTCCAGACTTTTTTTTTTTTTTTTTGACTATCACCGAAAAACCTGTAATTTTAATTGTTATTTTACATCTTCATTTTGAGAAATTTTGATGAAAAATGAGTAACATTTTGAGAAATTTTCATATTAGCATTTTAATTTTAAAAGGTGTCAATATTTATATTATATATAAAAGTGTGAATAGGTGTTTAAATTTATGGAATTTTTATTGGACAACAAATGCCCCCTCTCTAAAGCTTGAATTGAAAAACGGACAAAGGTAAAATTGTTATTTTACATCTTCATTTAGTGCTTATTTGATAAAAAGACACAAAAGTACTTCCTCTATTCAAGTAATTGGAAAATAAGCTATAGCAAAAATGTCATTTTACATTTTTCATTTAATGCTTATATTTTTTTTGGAAAAAAAAAATAATGCTTATATACTATAACTAAAAGTGTAAATAATGGTGTGGAACTTTTATTTGACTAAATTACCCCAAATTTTTTTTAATTTGGTCATTGTATAATTTTAAGGACAGAAACGTAATTTGAAAATAACTTTCTCCTTATTCAAATCCCTCTCATTAAGTCTCATATTTAAAGTATTAAATCCCATTAGCATTTATTGAATCCTATTCTTGACTAGAATACCCCTATTTTTGAATTTGGTCCTTCTTTAATTGTGAGGGCACAAAATGTAATTTAAACTACTAAATCTTCATTCAATTCTCTCTCATTAAGTCTTATCTTAGGGTATTAATTCTTATTCTTTTATTGAATCCTATATTTAAAATATTATTTTCACAAAATTAAAACAAATAAGTTTTACCAATGGATCTATGTCCAATACTTTTAACAATATAAAATATATGTTTTTTTAAATTTACCCCAAAAATGGAACCATTTTTCCATCATGGTGGCAAGTAATCAATTCAACCATCCAGGTCAAGTGGGCTAATCCATGATGTCAAAATTTAAAATATAAATAGATAACAAATATACAAAATTGGGCACATCTCTAATGTTTTATATATATATATATATATATATATATATATATATATATATATATATATTAATCATGTTAAAGAAAAATAAGTGTGATAAATAATAACTATTCTCATTGATGTTGGAATGAAATATAAATTTAAAACCAATCCAAAAATAAGAATTGTTTTTGTGGTGTCAAGTCAACAATTCAACCTTTTGAGTCAAATGTGTAAAACCTTGATATCATATCATAATTAAATAAAAATGGAAAAATATAAAAACACAAAATGTTATGTAATAATACAAAAAAATTTAAATAATAATTATGCATCTATTAAATATTTTATACTAATCATATTCAAGAAAAATAAGTGTGATAAATAATAGTTACCTTATTGATGTTGAAAATAAAATATAAAATTTAATTCAACCCAAAAATGAAATTGTTTTCCTAGTGTCGGGTCAACAATTCAAACTTTTGGGTCATGTGTGTCAATTGGATTTCATAATAAAATAATAAAAATTAAAAAAAAAAGATAAAAATGCAACAAAATGAAAAATATAAACTATATAAAAAAACATTTGGACACATCTCTAATATTTTATATTAATCATATAAAAAATTAGACATAATAAACAAGAATTGTTTTTATTTTTTATTGATGATATAAATTAAATACAAAATTCAAAGCTAACCCAAAAGTGAAATTGTATTCTTATTTGGTGGTAGATTAATTCAACATTTCAGGTCAAATGTGTCAAATCATGAAGTTATAGTTAAATAATATAATTTTAAAAAGATAAAAACACAAAAAATATATAAATTATATAGAAAACATTTGGGAATATCTCTATATTAATGAGCCATAATAAGTGTGACATATAAAATAATTTTTATAGACATAGAAATATAAAAAAAGTAAAAAATAAAATAAAAATTAGAAACATATTATATACTATCATCATCATCACAAAATTTATCACATGCAATGCACTTACACACATACTAGTAGTACTTAAATGGGTAAACTCCCTAAAACTGCCAGTTTAGTCCAAAATTGTAAACTAATGTTAAGTGGCATATGAAAGGACAAAATGGTCCTTCAAGTGTCACCTAATTTTCTTTATCTACTACTCCCACTCCCACATAAACCAATTTAAACAAAACTCATCCAACTAAAAAGATTGTATGAGGATGAAAACAACATTCAAATGATCATTGGTTCATAACCTACGCATCCCCAATGGACTGTCCTCAAAAACCTTTTTTCCACACATTGATCTCTTTCTTTGTGCAATAGATGCAGAAATTTAGTGGAAATGACCTTTCATGTTGGGCAACCATGAACATAACTCACCATTTTCTTTTTTTTAATAAATAAATAATGTACTTACCTTTGATTTAGAAATCTTGACTACTTGGTTGTCATATTACAAGGCACTAATGTATTATTGTGTTTTGTTTTGTGCTTCTTATTTCTTATAACTACAGGTAAGATCATCAATCTTTCTTCTTTTTTCTCCCTTTCGTCCTTTTCCATCTTCCCATTTTGCATTTGTTTTCTTTTTTTAGTCAACTATATACGTTACATTCTATTTGTCCTTCATTTCTTTGTTGGATTTCATTAGTTTTGAGACTCCTTTTTTTTCTGCATTTTGGTATTTACGTCTTTATATAGATTGGAATTTTAATTCTTTTGGAGAAAGGAAATAGGTAGTGGTTAGATAGATCCATTGATTACTCGGAATATTATCAACAAGATGGAAGAACCTATGGACCGTATAAAGATGGAAATAATGGACGACACCTATTTTGGTTCAGTCTTAAGGTAGAATACAATGAATAATGTCTTCTTTTGAAGTGTAAAGTTTTAAGTCGCACATGACATCATGTTATACAAATAGTTGACAGATTATTAACGCGGCAATGACTAAATTGGCAGTTTCTTAGAGTTGAGGTATTGTAGTGGCACATTTTGAAGTTCGAGTACTAAACTGAGATTGCCCCTAAAATATAGGGTACTAATTTAAAATTTTTCCTAACATTTTTTAGCGTTTATTTTGACATTTTCAAAAGCTTTAAGTCACACATGACATCACGTGATAGTTTTTGAGAGTTTAAGTATTGTAGTGGCACATTTTGAAGTTTGAGTACTAAACTAAGAATACCCCTAAAATACAGGGTACTAAATTAAAATTTTCCCTAACATTTTTCAACGTTTAATGAGGGAGGAGCATCAGTCTCCTATGGTCAATCCCATATAATTCAGACAAGATAATGATAATAAAGAGTATATGAACACATGAATGCAATGTTAGACATTCTACGAACTTGGATAGTTTTGTTCTGATATCTTCTACATCAAAAAGCATTTGTTGACACCATATTGATGCATGATTACAAAATGTCCTACAAATTTGCACCACTCAAAAAGTTATTTCCTCAAGTGCTATTCAATTTAAAATGGAAATCAAGCTTAGTTCTCTTTTATTTTTGTAGATAAAATGAAAAAAAAATCATATTCCTCTCAAGATGTTCTTAGTAAAACATTTAAAGTGATTGTGATAGTGAAGATGTCTCATCAAGATAGACCCTCTATTAAAGCAAAGGAAAGTCTATTGGAAGGTTTACTCCTTTCTCTTTTTTTTATTATTTATTCACTTAGGGCAGGGGTGCAAAGTTGGGTACTACTTTTCAAAAATTCACATGTATCCATGCCTAAGGTGAGCCAATTCCAATTTTAACAAATGCTCTACAAGCCTACCCAAGTGAACCTTTACTTATAGGGGTTAACTTGGAGTGGGTTAGTCTAACCCAACTGCTCAAAAAGTTGGGTTAGGGTTGAGGACTTAAGCAACCCAACATGTTTTTATATAGGTATTATATAAATATGTATTTATGTATATATGCATGTATATGTAATTAACTATGCATTCAGGGAGAAAAAAAGGTTTAAAGATAAAAAAAAATCAGGTTTAATATAAATACAACATTCCTAAAGTTCATAATATTGTCCATATGTAAGAACATGATTCCACACAAGGTGTGGTTAAGCCTTGGCTTTCTGAAGGTCTCAGGATTTGGTAGAAGGAAGAGATCAATAAGAGAGAAAGTAATTGAACGACCGAGATGTGGAATTGTTGTTAGTTTAACCAATATGCCAAAATCTTTAAACTGATGGAATGTGCCATCCAACCACTTTAACATTTAGGAATTTAATATACCACCATGCTTCCATAGCCATGGTCTCAATGGCTTTATTTTGGACAGCTTTGACTCTAGCTACAAGCAACCCTCTCTATGATGACTCACACTCTGGCAACAAGTAACCCTTTTCCCTTTGGTGGCCTTCACTTTGTTCTAAGCATGGTTTTTAAAAATGAATCGGTGACCGAACCAGTCAGGGGTCCAGTTACCGGTTCGAATGGTTCGACTGTTCGACCCGAATGGCCGGTCCGTTCTGACAAAAAATTAAAAAATTGGAAAATGGTCAAAACCGTTCAAACGGTTAACTGGCTGATTCAACGGTTTGTTGACCAAAATCAACGATTTTAGGAAAAAAATCGATTTTGGGGGAAAATAGAATCGGTTAAGTGATTGGTTCCCGATTTTTCTAGTCCAACCGTCCAATCCGGTCCGGTTTTGAAAACTATGGTTCCAAGTGCCCCTTTTTGTGGTGGCTTTCATTCTACTCTAAGTAGCCCTATCCATGATTTGAACTTAAAACATGGTGGTAGTCTCTGATAACAAAAATTGTATGTTTGACCAATAGACCAAAAACCTTGAAGGCTGATGGAACATGTTAAACTAAACAATTTAACATTTAGGAGTATAACAGAAATGTTGGTGGAAGATGGAGGAAATTGTGAGTAGAGAATTGGATGGAGAGAGAGTGAGAGATTTAGGTGAAGGGAGGGCGAGGAGAGGGGTTGGGGTCTAGATGTGAAAGGGAAATTTGGGGCTCCATGGATCCCCTATTGATATATTTTTGTTTTCTCTAATTAATGAACTTTATAAAATTCTTTAAGAGCTATATATGCTAGGTCAGTATAGGTGGCCAGCTATTTACCACTAGTCAGGTTTGGTTTTGTAGCTTGGGTTAGACTAGACCAGCTTGGTTTGGGTTTGTCCTAGATTATTACCTTATAAACCAGGTTAGCCATCAGTTTAAAACAGATTGAATTGGGTTTATGGTCTTTTTATAAGTCTATGCTCTTACACCCTACACATATAAAAATGCTAAATTTAGCAAACCTTTGTATGCCAATATTAAAAAGAACAAAATAAGAACGTTTTAACAAAATTAAGTGAAGA
Organism: Nelumbo nucifera; assembly: GCF_000365185.1. Next base: position 430,796 of record NW_010729186.1, read on the forward strand.
AACCATGCCAACCCAATCCCAACCAGACCTCAACCCAACCAAATGAGGTCCAACTTGCACGGTTGCACCCCTATCACCCTATATACTTAAGGGCTTACCCATTAGAAACCTAATATCATATTCCATCCTCTTTGACCCTATTTTGGTTGTCACGACATCCTTTTAATACAAGACCTATTCATCACATCCCCCTATTTTGTCAAAGCAAATAATTTAGCCACTTAGTGCTAACAATGCTTAGCTCATAACAAGTTTTAGGTATCAAAGGAAGTATTTTACATTGTACCTAACTTGTCCATTGTAAGGTTCTTTTATTTTCTTGTTAGGTTTATGTGCTTTAATAATTTTGTAAATGTATAGGTTAGGTTGAAAGTTAAAACAATACAGGAACCTTTAGACATTGAAGCATGGTTTGGGGCCAAAACACACCCCACATGTCCCCTAACCATCCCTCTTGTAGGGACAAATTTTAGGTTTAAAGCTTTTTTCTTAAGTGTCCAAAATGAACCCCCCTCGAGGGGTTTATTAATTGGTGACAGATCCAATGCAAATGTAGGATATAGGGATAAAATGCATCGAAAGAGTTAAAACACATAGAATGCACAATGCGGAGGGTCTCCGACTCTCCTATAAGATGGGTAGTTCTCATCGTCCACATCAATCTTGCTTACATGCATGCATGCAGAAACAAGTAACGTTGTCTAGAGAAGAAGCCTAAAATGTCCCAAATGACATTGCCTTTTTGTCTTTAATAAATGATGACCATATCTTAGAAGTAGATTATCTAATTATTAATTGAAATTGATTTTACAGGATGCCACGAAAGCAAAGTTTAGAGGGTGTTTGGATTTTGTTTTTTTCTTTACACAAATTTATTACTAATGTTGCAATATTGCAGTTTAGGGACGCAACTAGGGGAGACTGAGGGGAGCCTTCGCCCCCATGCCTCAAAATTTCCCTAGGGTCCCCATTTATATTATTAATATAATAAACCACTCTCACCCTCTCCTAAAAGAGGAAAAAACTTGATTTTGTCCCTATTGTAGTAGTTTGTTTTGTAAAACAAAATCATATGTATTACTAGATTTTTGAACCTGAACAAGTAGATCATGTACTAACACACATTTAACTTCATAAGCTAAAATATGACTTTTAGGGGTGCTTGACAACATGGTTGATTTTATTTTTAAAATCAAAACAACTGCCATGTCAACAAAACAAACAAAAACAGGAAAACAAAACCCTTAAGGGTTTTCTACAACAGGAATTTTTCTATTTTTATTTGCTTTTGAAATCAACAAATCAGTAAAAAACAAGAACTTGTCCTTGAACTTTTCTTTTGTTTTCAAAGTGAAAAATAAGTTGGTTGTTTTGAAAAATAATACATATTTTTGGAACCAACAAAATATTGGTTTTTAAATCAAAAACAAATTTTCTAGTATAAAAATTATATGATTTCAGAGCATGATGTTGAACAATCAAATAAAAACATGTTTTTGAAACCAAATTCAAGAACATGTTTTTGGTTTTAGCTTTGACAACAAAAAACATGTACACAACCAAGAACATGTTTCTTGTGTTTTTGTATTAAGAAACAACCTGTTTTCAAACAAGATTGTTTTGATTTGTTTTTGAAACTAGTAACAAGAAAAACAATTCACGTTGTAGAACGCCCCCTTAGTATATAGAAATTATATGATTTATAGAACATGATATTGAATAATCAAATGAAAACGCGTTTTTGAAACTAGACTCAAAAGCATGTTTTTAGTTTTAGTTTTGAAAATAGAAAGCACAATCAAGAATATGTTTTTTTTTGTGTTTTTGTTTTAAGAAACAATTTGTTTTTAAACAATATGGTTTTGATTTGTTTTTGTAAAGGGCAACAAGAAAAATAATTCACATTGTAAAATACCTGCTTAATTTACGGGAAATAGCACTTGAGAAGAAGCCATTTGTGAAAGGGCTCTTTATTGTAGCACAGTGGCAGCATTTTTAAAAGAAGACATCAACCATAATCGATTGGTGGGGTTTGGTGGCTCAATCAGGCAATTAGCCTATCGAAATTGAATTAGTTGAGACCATAAGATATATGGATAGCAGGTGGTTCACTGCTTCAACCATCCGGGTCTCTAATGGCAGTTTATTGCAAATTGATGACTCATATGATCTTATTATAGGCCATTCAGGATGCTCGTTCAGCCTCCAATGTGTTGGAAGAAGACAAATCATTGCTAAGGGTAAGGTTTGTTGGGTTGATGATGTAGAACTAAGAGCCCTTATTGTAGGACTTGAGACAGCTTGCAACTTGAAATGTAAGAGAGATAACTATCCTCAGTGACTCTTAGCAATTAGTCTCTTTTGTGAACAACTAAGTTAAGCCTACAATATGGATGGAGCAGTTTCATCGATTGAAGATATCTACATTGTTAAAAAAAGTTATCTTCAGTCTCTTTTACTTTTGTAAATAGAACCAACAACTTGACTGCTCATACTTTAGCTTTTTTTTATTGCAAATCCTAGGCTGGAGTATCCCATAACTCTAGAAGCTATCAATATGTACAGTTTAATACAAGGTTTTAAAAACTGACCCTGAATTGGGACCATTTTTGCCACCGGTTTCCTGATTGATGGTTCAATCATTTGGTTCAAATGGACGGGCCCATTCAAACCAAAAAAAATAAAAAATAAGTAAAATAAAAGGGCCAAAACGGTGAACAGGTCGAACGGCTGATGGTTCGACTGCCTGGGTCAGCGAATTACTAACCAATTCAATAGTTTTTGGCTGGAGACTGGGTTTGGGGTAAAATGAAACTGATTGCCTGGATGGTTCCCAAACCGAATGGTCCGACCATCCAGGCCAATGATAGTTCAAAAACATTGGTTTGATACTTCAATGGAATGAAGCTGTCTTCTTTAAAAAAACTGGGTTAGTGATAGTATGAAAATTGAAAAGATAAGGCCTCATAGAGACAATGGTATATGTAATTGAATCATCACTGAATCATAGGAAGTATTTGTAAGAGGCTAAGAGGCTTAGGCTTTACCTGAACCATCTCTTGCTTTTTATGATTTCTATGTACCCTTAATCCCTTAACACCCCTCCCCCAAATAAATAAATAAATAAATAAAAACTATTTAACTTAGTCTATTTACTATTTTTTTAATGGTTATTTGATGCTTGTTCTTTTATGTTTTATTTCATATTCACAGTTTTGGATAGTTAAAGTCATTACTGTAAAATCTATTCCCAATAGTTTGAAGTCAATTTTGAAGCATTGGAAGGAAAAACAACCCTTAAAAATAAGTATTTGGCTTTACCAAATATTGGGTTGTACTACCTAACCCACGTCCACCCTGCCAATCGATCAATTAGTGCCATTTGGGAGGGCTGATGCACAATGGCTTCTGGCCTTTCCAAGTGGTAGAGGTGTTCATCAAAAACCAAAAAACTGAATCTAAAATTCCAGTTTTTTTTTATATATATATTTACATAAATATATATTTATAATATATAATGTATTATTTATTATTTATAATATAATATATATTTTTAGTATTTATTTTATATTTATATATTTATTTATAATATATTATAAATATCAAGAAGTCGAATGACCAAAGAACTGAATTGATAAAAAATCGAACCGATCAACTGGTTAATTTACGATTCAATTTTGGTTCATTGTTTTCCTAAAACTGGTGGTACTAGTTCATTTTGGAAAATAGGCCCATTATTCGATTAATCGAATTGTGAGCACCCCTACCAAGTGGGCCTCGCACGAACAATATATAAGTTGTGTTTAATAAATATTGTGGAGAACCTAAATTGACTATTAGTCGGTCATTTTTAGGGTTGTTGGCTTCAATCTCTCTAAATAGCATTGAATCTTCAGCTCAACCCTCCTAAATGAACACTCACTCAATATATAAAATGTTGGCCGACCAACTACGATCTTTGTATCTATGAAACCATTGTAATATAATGGGCTTAACAAGTCAAGTCGGGTCAGGTAACACCTAGCTGAAATCACATGTTGTGTATGTGACTAACTGGAGTGCTATTGATAGGTAGCCCCAAGGTTCAAAACATCCATATTAGGTTGATATGCCAATCGGGGCATATCGGCTTGTATTGAGGCTCGCTTTTATTTTTTTTTCAAATTAATTCAGATGGATCAATTTAAGGCCTATCTACCCCTTGAACCAGGTCAGACCTCGAAACATCCACTGTAGGGGTGTATCGTGAGGTCACCGATCTTGATACGTATCGATATTTTGAACCTTGGGTAGCCTAATGGGTTGGCCTGACCCAACCAATTCCTGGTCAAGCTTGGACAAGATTTTAGGCCCATAGGCTCAAAATCGGGTCCAAAACACTAGGCCCGACTTTTAAAGTCGGGCCTGGGCTTTCTCGAAAAGCCCAAGTCAAGCCCAAGTCCAACTTGGTAATGTTTTATATAATAAAAAATATATAGTATATATTTTTTTCTTTATTCCCCTTCTCTTGAAAAGCCATAGTGAGATCATTCAGTATTTTTGGGTTTTGAGGTGGTTTAATATAAATAATATTAGTTTTATTGTTGAGTCCAAAACACTAGGCCCAACTTTTTTTTAAGTCGAGCTTGGGTTTTCTCAAAAAGCCCAAGTCAAGCCCAAGCCCAACTTGATAATGTTTTATATAATAAAAATATATAATACATATTTTTTCTTTATTCCCCTTCTCTTGAGAAGCCATAGTGAGATCATTCAACATTTTCGGGTTTTGAGGTGGTTAATATAAATATATTAGTTTTATTGTTGAGTAAAAATAAAAAAAAATATCTTTTTACCCAACTTTCTTAGTTGGGCTTTGGGCTTGGGCCTAAGTATCTATTATCTATATATTAAAAGGAGGGAAGGAAGGTAGTCAAGTTGAAACCTCCCCCATTCGGACATGCGGCCATAAAATTTTGCAGGAAGAGAGGTTATTCAATTAAGTTAATAGGCCACATACTTAAATCTCAAAAACTAAAACCCCATACCATTTGAATTTCAAAAAAGACAAAAAAAGAAGAAGTTTGTGCAACTAACGACCAATATTATCGAGAAACTCAAAGTCTCTACAATTTACTCATTTTGTAGAAACTTTCAATTTAACAATTTTGTAGCCTCTGCAATTTACTCATTTTGCAAAAACTGTCAATTTAACAATTATGCATATGAGAAACAAGAGCTACTGCATCAAACTTCATCGGCGTTCTGGAACAAAATTGGGAATCAGTTTTAGTAGATTATCTACCTCAATCCAGTTAGTTTATCAATTCCAATACATGCCCTATTTTTACAGTCTTTAAATGCTTTGTTTTTTACAGTTATTAATAAACCATTTTCAAGATATAAATTTAATGTAGATGACAACCAGCCATAGACGATCACTTCTAGGTGATTGCCGGCGGTTGGGATGATTCATTAAAATAGGTGAACTCGTCGAACGACCATCAATAGTCGGCCAGTTGCGAAGACTTCTGGGTGGCTGGTGGTGGTCGGGATGTTCGGTTGTCACATTATTGTAAATTGGTAGTGATACTACTGTAAATAAATACTCAGAAAACTATTGAAAATGAAGAAGAAGAAAAATAATAAGAAATGTAGGAGATGGAAATGGACATGCATACCAGTGGAGTGACGATGAAGTTTAATGCATTGAGCCAAGAGATGGGACCAACATATTGAACATCTCACCCATCGTTAGATGATGTGTCTCAACATCTGAGTTAGGAAGAAGGTATGCATGGGTCGAATCATGGATAATCCAACCCTGTATTGTTTCACAATTCAAAGCATGTGCATATTTACTAGTAAAATTAAAACATGCTCACGAAAAAAAAAAAAAGAAAATTCGCAATTCAAACCCATCCCTTTCTTCCCACGTTAGCATTGGCCTTTTTCCAACTCTCTATTTTGGGCCCATAAGGGGATGAGAATTTTCCCTATTGGGTACTCAACAGGGATCAGGTTGGGGATGGGGATTTGTTTTAAAGTCGGCATTGGAGATGATGTGTATGATTCCCACCCTCTTGTTTGAGAGTTAGGAGGGCATAATGAACAATCAACTCTGGTTGATCTGTTTAAGATGCTCCTAATAAACTACCTAACGAGGCCAAATCCGACAGGCCAAAAAATGACCAACTGAGTCGCCACCCATTTGTTCTTTGCCTCTATATTAATATAATATTAGAGAATGACCCCATACTAAGTGCGGGGTTAGTATTTTTTGATCATTTTTATTTTGTTTAGGCAAAAAAATGTCTATATTTTCAATTATATATATATATGGGTATTTTTTGCCTTCCAGCTTAAAGACTTGTATCAAATCTTCTTACTTTATAGCTTATATCTATATTTTCAATTTATTGTGCTAATTGAACCATTACTTGCCTAGAGACCGATCAAATTAATTGAATAGTTACTTGACCAGGATTTTAGGTTCATTTTCTACCAAATTGCTTATTTGTAAAAAAACATTGACTTGACTAACAACATGGTGACCTAGCTAATCAAACCATTGAATCATTAGATTTGTTTAGTAGGGTGATGGAATAGACATTAATTTCTTTTTTTTCATAATTTTTGTATTCTATTTCCATCATTTAACAAACATGATAGTGGTTTTATTACAAAGAAGTTTTAAATTTTGTATTCCACTTCTATTATTCATAAAAATTCTTCTTATTTATCATAATTAAAAAGTGGTTTTATTTCCAAGTTGATTTTGCATACATTAGTTTTTATGACGAGAAATAAAAATATATTAAACATGTGATTCTATGAGGGAGAATGGAAGTTAACCTTAAATATGAGACCTAATGAGAGAGAATAGAATGAAATGAAAAATAATATTCAATTTACAATTTATATCTTCATAATAGAGAGGGAGAGGGGTATTTTAAGTCAAGAAAAAGTCCAGAGCCTTAAAGATCTATTTCCACTTCTTATAGAGTAATTAAATTTGTCCAACTAAATACTTTATGTAATTTCAATTACAACTCATTAAATTCTGTAATTTATTAATGTCTATTTGGACGCATTGTGATACATTGTGAGTTATAAAAAAAAAAAATCAAACATGTTGTGTAGTTATTTAAGAAGCATAAAAGAATTCTATTTTTATCCTCTTGTATAATTCAGCATTAACAACGGATGACTCAATTTGTTCTATTTCTCATTTTAAATAATCAATAAACTACTTGATTTTCCCTCAAATTCAAATACAAAAGCATTAACACAGGGGGAAAATACTTTTTATAGATTTTTCAGAAACTCTAGGGCTTTTTAGTGATTTTCCCAAAAATAAAAGCCATTACTTTGTAAAGCCTTTTTCTAACTTGTCTTACAATTGCCCCACTGCCTTCTTTTGGGCCTTAAAAGAATTGACCTTGAATTTTATCAATACTTTTGGAAGTATTTTCATTTGAACATCATTTGAAATATAGGAATTATATATATATATATATATATATTTTTCTTTCTTTTTTGCTCCATGGGGCTACACATCGGGGGTGGCCCATTCTCCAGATCTATAACCCCCAACCTAGGTGCAGGCGGGATTTGATCAAAGAGACCTTACCCATTGGCCAGTTGGTGTTTTGTAAATAGAAGAACCACATTCAAAAATTATTTGATAAGGATCACTCTTTCATCTTTAAAAACAATTTTCAATTTACAACCCTAAATTTTCTTCTTAATTTTAATTGTGATGTTCAAAGCCTTTTTATCAGTTATGCATTGAATAATTGGGCACCCATGTATTTTTCTTTGTTTGTTGATATTGAGATGCTCATAATCTTAGAAATCAATTTTTAAATCCTATCTGAAATTGTTTTTTAGATAAAAAAAGATTTTTTGAAATGGATGTTTCAGATGAGACCCTCTCAAACATTTGAGATTGAGCATTACAAGCCAATGGAAAAACTAAATTGACTTTTCCTTCTGCAAATTCTTTTCATTCTAAATTTCCTGTGCTCACAATCAAGGAAAGAAGGGAAAAGGCAAAGGTGTTGGAATTGCATTAAAATTGAAGTCTAATGTTCAGGGTTTTCAATCCTATAAGAGAAGTAGGCGAACTAAACATCTCCGGGGGAGGAGGAAAGTCAGGAAACCGGACATAACGATAAACAATCATTTAACATAAGAGAGGGAGAGAAAGAGAGTGGAGGAAACATGAGAGTAGGTGAAATAATTACCTGATCAGCAAAGGCATGAGAGAGGTAGAGATCTAGCTAGCTGCTTGCTTCTGGAGAAGTCTCAACTAGAGCATTCCATCTGGGTGTTGTTAGGCAAATGCGAGAAGCCCAAGCTCCCTAAAACGAAAGAAAAAAAACCAAATACCACAAAGGTGAAGGAGCATCTCTGATACTTATTATTTGCAAGCTAAGGGATGACCCGTCATTTCCGTCTCTCTCTCTCTCTCTCCCCAATGCCCAATCCCCATTCTCTATCTCTCACCTCACTTTTCCATTGCTTTCGATGGGGTTTTTCTTCTGCCTTGCCTTCTTGTAAATGTAAAATGCTCCACGCTTTTCTGTTTGGGTCCCATTCCATGTGATTTCTCCTATGCATTACCAACGTACATGATCTCTTCTCAAGGTGGTTGGTCACTATTCCATCGGTTCATACTTGCATCCTCCTTTACAATTAGAGCATAAAATGGGTCTAACCAGGGGTACTTCAGTTATGTAGATGTGGACTTGGTTCCCTTTGCAATTGGTTTAACAACCCCCCTCCAAAAAAAGAAAAGATAAATAGGAAAGTAGAGCTCTCTCTCTCTCTTAACAACCAGATGTTTAAGTTAAGACCCAATAACAACTAGTGCCTATACAGCTATACTTTAATTGTATACCCAAGATCAGTTTGACTAAAGGGGTTGGCTTGTAACTTGAGTGCGACTGCTTGGTAATTATTTCTTTAGCTGCCAAAAGAAAATGCAGAAAAAATTCAGGATGAAATATTTGAGTCAAATATATTTTCACTTGTTTTTAACGACAACTTTGTTTTCTTTTTCCATTTTATATTAAGACAAATTAAAAGGGGTGGACAACAAAGTTCTCACAAAGGAATAGAAATAATAGGTAACATCCATTCAGTTACACTAATGGGCCGGCTGGTGGGCTCTGAAATTGATCTATCAACCAGAGAGAAAATGTGAAGGCACGATTTTTATTACCTCGATATATTGGAACAAAACAAGGTACTACAAACAAACAATGTGCACAAAGAAGTCTGACTCATGGAAGCTGTATTTGGATTTTGGGGAGGCCTTCCAAGTTCCAACAATGGAGAAAGAGAAGCCGTGGTGAAGGGATATTGCAAAGGAGAAAAGAATGCGTTTTTAAGTCAAAAGGAACTCGGGACTCAAGATCACCTTTTCTTCCAATGTCAGTTTTCTAAGGCAGTGCAGGTGTAAGCCCAGATGGTTTAAAGTATCGGGCGTATCGTATCGTATCTTTTAAAAAAGATATGCTTATAGATGTTTTGGAACCCCACATTTTTTTTAATTAAATTAACTTATTTTTAACTTTCCAAAAAACTAAAATTTAAAAAAAAAAATTCATGTGTTTCTAAGTACCGATATGATACTGCCGCTATGTATATAGTATCGATACTTTGAACCCTAAGACCAGATGAGTCTGAATCCAGGGAGGGCGGTAAAATCCGAAAATGCACCAAATAACTCAAAATTGATTGAACAATTTAAGGGAAGACAAACGGGTCAAAGAAGATTTACAGACCAAAATGGTGATCCTGTAGTTAAGAAAGATTACTATGGGAATAGGATGAAAATATATATGTATATATGCATTAGTTTCCTAAGGATACCAGACCCGCTCAAATTAAAGTAGTGTAGAAAGTGAACCAATTTTTATATCAGAACAGCCCAACATAATAATGAGAGAACTCAGAAGAACAATAAGAAAATGAATTAACGAGTGAACGTATACAGATAACAGAATGGAGCATCAATCTTAGATCTTTATAATAAATATGCAGACAGGTCCTACTCCTATGTCAATAAAAAGTATGTGCATTTCTGCTGTTGATTTTTTAACGCTTACATTTGTTGGAATGTTCATGGCAGCGGTTGTAAAGCAGAAGCAACGTGTTTAGTGAACAAAAGCTCCATTTGGAAGGAGTACAAATACAAGTATGTAGAGTGCAAAATATTGTATTTTATATTATTTTGTATGCATTTATATTCTATATATTTGTATTTATATTCCTTCCAAATTGAGCCAAAGGGAAAGAGAAATTGCAATATTCATGTATACACCACCAGATTGGATGAAAATTTATTTTCCGGATTCATCCCAGTCTGGGTTAATAGATGTATTTGTTTGCCCAAGTAATGTTCGATGAATGTTTGGTTACTTCAAATATGAAAAGGAGTCTGCCCTCTGCCCCAACCAAATTACAATAAAAAAAGGACAAACAGTAAGATGCCAGAAGGCCAAAAGCAATTAACTTCTTTTGGAGTCTTTATGAGTTGGCACCTTGGGAGCTTTAATTGCTTTGTAATTTTGCATGGATAATGAATCAGTTTTGCTTTACTTGTAACAAGGAGAATAAAATCTTATTGACCCCCTCTCCCCAAACTCTCCTTCAGATGGAGCTCCTGTATTAATTATTAATTATTAAATAGTTTGTACTGACTGAAAGCCACAACACAATTGCTTTATTTATTTTTAATACTTTGGCTGGGTTAATGGGTTTGAACTTAGAAGACATAAAAAATAATAATCAACCCACCTGGGAGAGAATTCTGTTGAAACGTAACAGTGGGGGGAGATAGTGGTGGGGCTCAAATCAGGTGCCGTTTATTAACCATAAGATGGCCAGTGAGCTTAATTAACTGATTGAACAAATAAACATGAAAATAACTAAGTACTAGACACTTGGGCCCGAGGTGAGTCATGGTGGGACGTTGCAGGTCAATTTGAGAAATAAGTTAAATAAGGAATTAAGGATGCTGTTCAGTTAAGCGATGGCTTTGTTAACAAATAATGATGGTTGGGAGTTCTCTCTAAATCTTTGTCACTTGAGAGATACTCCAGGTCATATTTGGTCTTAAAGTAGACACGCCTATTAAGTAGTGTTTGTTAACCAGGTACGGTAGCCACGCTAAAAGCTATTAGAAACTAGGGATATTAATGATTTTGTCTTGGACCCCCTCCCCCTGTCTTTATGGCTTTGCTTCACCTTTCCACTATCAATCCCACCAAAGAGAAGATTGTGACCAATTAAAACCGAGACTGAGTGGAAAAAACTCCGGCCCCACAATGACCCACCCTATTTCCTATTGATGAGAACGTAGAGTCATAGAGAAGAAAATGAGCTTATATGAGAATTCCACTGGGTGGGGTGTGAATTGATGGAGGAGTTTCAAGTACTCTGTGAATTCATTGTTGAAAGGATTTATTGATGTTTGGAAAGAAATTTGGAGGGCTAATGGGAATAGCTTTAGGGGAAAGAAATCTTCTCTATTCTGCAAATCAAGTGGGGGAGGTTGGTGCAATAGGTAATGCACTTCTTTGGTTTATATTCTCTTATTTTATTTCGCTTCCCTTTTCAAGTAGGTGAGAGCTTTAATTTGTAGAAGATTAGATGTTAGTTCTGAACAATACATAAGTAGTTAGACGTTGCTGTTATGACAATTACAACTTACAAGGCGGACAGTGTGATAATGCAACAGGGACGAAGAGAAATCAGGGATACATGGTAAACATTTTCTGGAGATATTTATGCTATGTTTGCTTTGAAGGAAAAGGTAGGGAAAGGACCTATACCTTTCCCTACCTTTTCCTTCAAACCAAACACAGCTTTAGGGTAGAAATAGGGCCATAGATTTGGTCTTTGTTTAGGAAATACTGATACTGGTAGAACCCCCTCTAGGCCTCTAACCATGAAATGGAGGATGTTTCAACTATGGTATAAATGAAATAAGTGTGATAGCAAGTTAAACAGAAAAAGAGGCCCAAGCCCAACCCGAGATATTTGGTTCAATGAGCAAGAGTGTTAAGCATTCAGCAGTGGGATTATTTACTTTCATGTGACTCTGGTGGGCTGGGCTTAGGAGGAACCCAGATGAATCTACAGTCTAACCCAGTTTCTGGCCCAAGAAGTTCTGCAAAACTCCACCAGCAGCCTGGCTGACATTGAGACATTCTTCTATGGTTGGAACAAGCCCAAGACTGAAATAACAGACGCCTGGCCTGGATTCCCCTCGAGACACTGAAGCCCACACTCCTAAACAATGTTGCTGCGAGTTCTCTCGCTTTGTGGGTGTGTGTGTGCTGAAGATGATGCCAGGGGCTATTGGATACCACAGATTGTAGCTGCTGTATATTTGTGCATTCAATAATGTAATTGGTCAGTATCTGCTTATCCCCATTTACCTATTAAGAATGGACAAATTTTTGCAGTGCCCATGAACAAATAGATATTTTTTTGAAGGCAGAACAAACAGATTATTACCTGCAACCATCCTTATCCATGATGAACAAGCCAGAACTATTTTCTGGTAAACAGTTTGCTGCTGTTGGTGTGTGGCTATGATCTGTTTTGTGCACAAGGTACAATAGTTTTCATGATTGACTAACTATGAACATCTGACTCCATTGGAAAGCCATTGGACATAAACAACGACTTTCAGCACCAGACTCCTTAACTTTTGCTATGACCAATGTGCAGTTTCATGCAACAAAAGAAAGCACCATAGGATGTGAATATGTAATGTTCAGAAAGAGGCTTATTTGTCAAAAAGAAGTTCAGAAAGAGGCTTATTGTAAGGTGTTGAAATGTATCTAGGTGAAAGTAGCCCATTGGGCAAAACCCTTGGACTGCTTTCAAGTCTTTTAAGTCGCAGATATTCTAAGAACATGATCCGAAGTAGCTCAATCTTTGAGAGTAAGGCTGGAGTGGAAACCACCTGAAGGCAGATAAGTAAAGATGAATTTTGATGGGTGCTCATATGGAAATCCAGGCATCTCAGGAATAGGAGTATTAAGAAACTCTGACAGGAGGATATTGGGTATGTTCTCAGGACCGATCAGCAATAGAAACTCGCTGAAGGCTGAACTATTGGCATTACTACAAGGGTTAAAGCTAGCCAAACAACTAGGATGCAGACATGTTGAAGTGGAAGGGGACTCAAAAGTAGTAATTTCATGGGCAACAAATAGCAGCCACACCCCATGGATGTTTAAACATGTGATTAGGAAAGTGGAGAAGTGCAAATGGGCTAGCTGATGGATTAACAAAACAAGGGGCTTTGAGACAGCACTTATTTTGGGCTACACTGTAATGAGGGGTGAATAGAGTGATGAAAGGGGATCATCAGTCCCATCATCAAGTTGTATAAACTGATTACAATCTGAATTTTAATAAAATACATATTTACTCATAAAAAAAAATTAAACTCAAGATGATGATAGGATGTAATGATCAAAACGATAGAGATGAGAACAACAATGATGATGACCCCTTGAATTTCAGAGGGTCATCATCAACTGGAAAATTTACATGCCAGGCAGGACATCAACTGGAAAAAAATAATATATATTAAATAAAGAGGAAAAGAAACACCACATATATTGATAATCTCCTGCATACAGACTATGTAAAGCTTGATAAAAGAAACTGCTAGTGCTAAATCACCTAAATATTATGCTACTATATTATTTAGCTTAAGCATATCCACTGGTGTGGAATGATCTCAGGTCATTCGAGAATCCAGGATGTTCTAAGTGGGTTAAGGAGACATATTGTCCTTTGGAGGACTTGGGGGTGCTCGCTTTGGAATATATGGAATAACAGGAGTTCCATACTCAATTGGTCCAGATTTTATAGTCTCCCTTGAACTTGAACTTGGAGGCGGATCAAGATGACCATAATCTTCCAGGTTCAAATTTCCCAAGTTTTTCCTCTTGCTTGGACTATAGTTTTCATCCTGCAAATAACATAGAAAAAAGAACCATATCTAAATCAGCAAAAAAATTCCCAATGGCATATTATTTAATGAAAAAATGCAGATCTATGGCCTTTTTAGCCAACATAGACTGAAATATTTACCTTCAATTTCCTGTAAGATGAAAACACCATCATAGTATCCCCATGGCTTGGTGAGACCTTACCTGGATTTCAGTGCAGCCTTAGTGGACTTGGTAAATAGGGTGAGTCAAGACAAGAAATGGTATGAATTGTAATTTCATAGCATAATACCACATACCAAGTTTTAGAACTCAACCATGACCTCAGAATGGTTTATGACCTCAGGATCAGGCACAAGCACCATCTACAATTGAGCATGCACTCAACCATGACAACTCAGAGGGAGCATCCAAAGATAGGAACTTTTGCATGTTGTAGCTTTTAAATTTTGGTTAGATTCAGTTACAAAAATGGAAGTGAAGGCAGAGGACCAGGCCACAAGCACCATCTCCCCCACTGAGCATGGACTCAACCATGACAACTCAAAGGGGGCATCCAAAGATGGGAGATTTTTGCCCTACGCAGTTTTAAATTTTGGTTGGATTCAGGTAAAGAGGAAGTGAAGGCAGATGATATTTTGGGGGTTCCTTGAATAATAGATTCACAGGGAGTTTTTAGTGGAGGAGAAAAGGAAGTAGACAATAGCAGTTCGCATCCAATAAAGGAGAAGAGAGGACAGGAGAGATGACACTATTAATATGGTCATTTATCACATTATGAAAATGTGGTAGTTCTGCTCTTAGATGAAAGAAAAAAGGAGAATATTTTTTGTCTCTGGTTAAACATAGATTCAAAAGGAGTTTTTAGATACTTTGGAATGGAAAACAATGGAACTTGTCTAATGGAGTATAAACAGTGGGGCTACGGTGTTATTAACAGGTGGTAATAATCACATTGGAAAAAGTGATGGTTCTAGTTTTATATAAAAGAAAAATGGCAAGTCTTCAATCAGCGCCAGAATTGAGAAGTGCAAACTCTTACTCAAGAATGTAACTTGTAGGTTTCCAGTTTCCAATGACATTTATAGGATACCAATTATAGAAAGAGATTAGCAACCCAAAAGAAACTAAAATTTGCACCTGCCCCAAGATCTCCACTAAAACTAGTTTCAGCTCATAAACCATAAAGAGATAAAGGTGATCTCCTGAACTAAGATCAAAAGAAAAGTTTAGAATACTATTTCATTGACTCAATTACAACACGCTACTTTGCTTCAATATCCACTCAAATTAGTGACCAGGAGCAAGTGTGCAGCTCACTGTAACAGATATATATTTATGAATGTCACTTGCCATGCACTAGATATTTTATACAGTGAATATAAAATGGATGGTAGTATTTCATGTAGTAGTTGTAGACAATTTGTTTATGTATTCAACCAATTCACCAAAAATCATAATCAACAGCTATAAAATATTTGGTGAGCCTTGAATTTATTTATATATTCAACCAATTCATCAAGATCCATAACTGTCAGTTATATTGGGTTTTCTTTCAGAGGTCCAGCAAAATATTTAGATAGATCATTTAAGTCAAGGGTCAAAGACAAGGATGTTCATATCCAGTGTACCCTTCCCTAGACCCAATATACCAGGTCCATTGTTGGGCAATGGCCCTTCATTTAAGGAGTCAAGTTCATGTTCTTCTCTGCACGGGCAGAAGCAGGGGGCCACCCCCATGCTCACCCCGTATGCACACAAACACACATGAAGGCACTTTACTTTTCTGTACACTGGCCCCTCAAGGACAACTTTATGAGTTCACCTCCGTCTCTCCATAGTACATACAGTGGCTTTGACTTCCCTGTATCACCTTGTTCCCATAGAGGATTCAAAAAGACAAACTTTGGTTTAGGCTGCTATAGCCTCTACTATATATGAACATTTAAACCTCATGGGAGTAGAATTTGTTGAAGATGAACGTCAGGGATACAGCTATATGTGATTAGCTTACTGAAACTTATTTTTATAATGAAGAATAGAACTCTTGCCAAGTTCTGAAATCATTTGCATCACATTACTTGATGGCTTGATTGATACTGGTGGTTACTGAAACTGTGATTAGAACTCCTTAAAAAGTTGTATATACTAAAACCATACACACTTGAATTAGGGGACATTGAGAACATAGAAAACCATGTAAGTGAAGTTACAGAACTCAGGACCATAGGACCCCCCAGCCCCCCACATCAATCAGTTCTTGTTCCTAAAGCCCAAGAAATGAACCAATGCTCCAGAACACGACCAATTTCATTATGCACAGTCCTTCTGGATGCAGACCCATAATACAAGCACATTTCATATACCAAATCTGTATCCTCTACTGAAGCTTCAGTGGGCATTTCTCTACCATCAATCATGATAGCACATTTTCTTGCAATGCAAAGGTAAATTACTTATACCTCCCCTGAGGTTTTGGTCAAATACTAGTACCTCTCATTGGGTTTACCTATTAATTTACTAACCCCTTTTAGTTTCAGTGACAGAAAGATTTCGGTTGACATTAAAAACTTTAGGTCTATTTTACCTTTTATTTGGCACTTTCTTGTATATTGTATCATTTATACTTCTTGAAGGGACAAAATTTTTCCACCAGTTAAAGTGTGAACGAACAATTGAATACAGATTCAAGAAAAATAAAATAAAATCTTGATATACAAAACAGTAATTAGTGCTTGTAAATTTTAAAATATATTTTAGAGGCAAAAACTAGTATTTCATTGTTAAAAGCACTTTGGTAAAATGTATATTTCTGTCTTTTCCATAAGCAAACCACTGTAGTTTTGTGGTCGAAGTGGGTCAAGTTATTAAGGTGGTGTTTGGAAGCGTGGGTGCTTTTGGGACCAATTTTCAAGAAAAAACGCCCATGCTTCCAAGACCCGTTTTTCACAAAAAAACGCTTCTGCCATGTAGGCAGTGAGCAACAATATACTGTTTGGTAAGGTGATTTTCATCATCGTTTTTCATGTATGTACTAACAGGTAAGCACCACATAGGATACACATCAGTCAACTGCTGGGGGAAACGGTTCACCGATGCATGAAACGCCAAATTCATCGGTGGGGTCCCAATTTTCGAGGCATGCCTGATTTTTTAACAATCAGCTGAACCAAACAATGAGATACATGGGCATTTGTTGAAACGCCTATGTGGATCCGACGTGGCACTGTTTTTTTGAAAAACGGCCACGGTTCCAAACATCCCCTAAGTAAACTTGAGGGGTGGCAATGAAACCCCAAGGGTTGGTATAAGTAGTTTACTCAAAGGTTTTAGTTACTAAATCATCCCACACACGTATCCACTCCCATACAAAATTGATTCCCCGACCAAAGTGGGATAAATGCCATCCCTTTTGGTTCACCAGAGCTTACTAGAAGATCTCAACTCCCATAGTCCCATGTACCTTTCTTGGGTTATACTTTGCTTTGAAAGTTTGAGGTGGTACTCTGTCACCAGAAATTGCATGTAAACACCGAAAACGATTAGAAGAAGGGGGAAAGATAATAAAAGAGTAATCTAATTTTCCTTCACAGAACAATAACCAGATAATTATGAAATTATGCAAAACAGGAATTACACAACCCCCTTCCTCTCTCTCTCCCTCTCTCTCTCTCTCTCTCTCACACACACACACAAACTTAATAACTGTTGTTTCAGCAGTTCTGAATTCAGAACTTACATAAGAGGCGCCAAATAGGTAAATGCAGAACACACAAACACATACATAAACTCAACAACTGTTGTTTCAGCAGTTTTGAATTCAGAAATTACATAAGAGGTATCAAATAGCTAAATGCAGAAAGTTGAGCACTGGAACCTCATAGAGAATAAAATTTTACGTTTTCATGGAGGTGGGTCTATTTGGAATCTCCCCTTATCGGTCTAAATGCAGGGTAAGTAATAGTTCCCCCAGCTTGTTCTCAGGCATCCAAGCTAACCTCACCATTTTCCTTCTCAAAACCGCAGCTTAATACGGAAGCAAATCAGAAATGAGATTCAATCAGAAGTAGGCAACAATAAAACAAAAGGCTATAGCAGACGACTTCAATGAAGTAGTACCAAAGAAACTCCAATCCAATCAACTAAAAACATTCTCTTAGTAGAACTAGCCAACAAGGTGAAAGCTTTCTATTTAATGCCAGTACAATATACATGGAAAGGGAACATCAGAGAGAGAGAGAGAGATACCATAGACGGAGCTGCTGGTGAAGGCGAAGAACATCAATGCTATTCCAGCCAATGTAACAAGAACCCAGGACCCAAAAGTCTTCATTACTCAATGTAAATCCCACTTTTTCCTCAAAAGCCAAAACACGAAACGGAGTTCTTCAGAGTTCAGACAACTTTTCTCTCACAATGAGTGCTCTCTCGGCAGTCGGCACTCAACCGCTCACTCCTTAAGTAACAAAACGCAACCGACGAAAGTTTCCTCCAGGGGAAAAAAACTCAAAAAGACTCTCTCTCTCTCTCTTTCTCTCTCTCCCAGAATACACGTGGAGACGAGCGGAGTTCATAGAAACCCATGTCAGAATTTTTTTAATGTGTCAGTCAAAAATGTTCAAAACAATAGAAATACGAGATCTTCTTTCTCTCTCTCATTTAATATCGGTCTTTAATGGAGATATAGAGGTTTGTCCAGACTCCAGAGTTGTAATTTGGTGGAGAGAAGAGAGGGCGCGCGTGAAAGAAAATTGAATGTTGGCTATGGTGTAAAACGAGCCTCTTAGATTGAGAGGGACTGAGGGAGCATTTGGCCGTAGGCACGTCACTCTTCTTGCTTCTTTCTCCGTTATTGACTCTACGGAACGGAGCCACCTCGGAGTTGTGTTTTGAACCGTGGGAGTAATCGCTTAAAATACAAAAATTTTGTTTTTTGGAGCCAAATACAAAAAAAAATGACAACTGTCTCGTGATGCGAGACACCTTTACATCAATTATCTGGCTTAAATGCTCGTTTGGACGCTGGATCACGCAAGCATGTTTTTATGGGAAGTGCTCAAGTGGCAACATTGTTCAAGATGATAATATTAATAACACCTCAAATTGGTAGCAGGAACAGTTTGGTTAATGGTTATGGCCTTATGGGCTTACGCTTATGGCCCTTTCATGTCTAATAACTCTAGTATTTCAGATATTTGTGCCTCTTATCAGAGGATTATAACAAAGGAGTCTGTTTACAATTATGCTTGAAATTTTAGCAGTGTTGTTTACAATTATCAAACCAATTATCAAACTTCAAAGAAGGCTTCATCAAGTTATGAGATAGATTTACACCCAATGTGGAAAAATACCCCCTTATGACCTTCATTTGCTAACCAATCTGCAGCCTGGTTGTCTTTTCTATGAATGTAATTGTATACCATCTCAGAGCCTCACAGCCACCTTCCCTTGTGATCCTTTTGCATTTATCTACTACTAATCAAGACCCGTGCAATGCATGGACTTTATTTATCAGCAAAATTGAAGATGGAGCTCCATGACATTTCTAATTAAATGGTGTCTATGTATATCCGATCACAATCTAAATTGCACTATAGTGAGAGTGACCAATTTTCTATTCTCTAGATAAATTTGTATTTTTTTGTATCTTAATCCTAATTTTTATTATTTTTTTTGGAAAATATATTTTATTGGTTTATTATTATTTATGTATTATTTTTAGGTAAAATTATAAAAAATCCCTTTATAACAATTCTATAAACTGCCTTTGTGTTTTGACCCTAACAAAGGCCTTCTCTATAGTTTTGAGAAAAAAGTGAAAATACCTCCTTTCCCTTAGCTCTTCGGCATCAAAGACAATAAAATTACCAAAATACCCTTATCATTGTTAATGCATTATTATACATAATTTAAAGTTTCAACTTTACCCTCCACTTTTTGTTAGACAACTTTCAAAGAATAATTCTCCTTGCTCTCTTTAGACAAATGTAAAAAGGTTGAAGTGAAGAAAAATTAATGCATTACAACAACGTCTTTTATTCGAAATCCTCACGAAAGGAAGGTATTTGCACTTTTTTCAATACAATAGGGGGGTTGTTAAGGTCAAAACACTCAGGAGTTTCATAGGATTATAAGAAAACCCAAGGAGGTTTTATAATTTTCCTGATTTTTATATCAAATTTATATTGATTTTAAAATAATTAAACTATGTTTAAAACTAATATTTTTTATTAATTTTTGAAATTAGTAAAAAATGAATTTATTTAAGTATATTAAGTTTTTATTAAATTTAAATTCTGTGTGAAATTTAATTAACTATATAAATTTTTACTTTTTAGTGGAACTTAAGTTGGTTTTAAATTAATAAAATTTAATTATAAAACTAATAATTGTTAGATAATTTTGTATTAGTATTATATTAATTATAAATTGATATTCGTTTTTAATTTATCTTATTCCATTTATTAATTAAATTCTTTTTGTTATATTAATAAATATATTTTATTATGGTTATTTAAGTAACTTACTAAGTTATTTTTATTATGGTTAATTAATTTTTATTATTTTCAAATTGAATATAAATGGATTATAATTTTAAATGGAAGTAGATTATTTAGTGCAATAATATATCCTTGAATATCTCAATTTCAATATAATTAATCTTTACCGATAATTTAATACAAATATGTTTATTATAGAAAATTCAAAAAAAACAGAAAAAAAAAGATAAATGCCTTTAAAAGAAGCCAGAAAAGAGAAGAGTGGTTTTGAGAATAAACCATAAGGAAAGAAAGTGCCAGCTTGGCACATTGCACTTTAATATATAGACATAGATTCGTTAGCGTCTCTATGGCGTCAATTGTTGTCCTCGAGTCTTCTTCAATGATTACCTTCCCCGCTCCTATCATGATTTCTAATTTATGAGTTCAAGGCATTCTCTCGTTTCAACCACTATCACTAATAAGATTCCAATGGGACTAGTACTTGATTTGATAACTTTTCCTTTAGGTTGCGTTTGGTTTGTGGGATGGGAAGAGAATATGGAACATTCCTCCCTTCTCATGTTTGGTTTGTGGGATGTCATGAGATGGGATGGGAAAAAGGTGGGATGTGGAGTCCCACCAAGTGGAAATGTAGGGGGAAACTTATTTAACAAAAAAAGCACCTTCCTTAGTATTTCTAAGAGTCAATACTAGTTCCATGAGCCATAAATAAATTATTAATTATTTAAGAACATATTAACAAAAAAATTAATAAATAACTTAAAATAAATAATTAATAAATTTATTAATCAATAAATAATTTAATAATTAATTATTTTTCGGAATAAAATATTAAAATTATTATTAAGTCATAAGTATTAATAAAATAAAATATAAATTAATAAAAAATAAAATATTAATTAATGTTAATGATTAATTAACAATAAAAATAATAAATCGGAAAAATATTATTAAATAATTAATAATTACCAACAAAATATTTAATAATTAATTAATGATTTTATAATTAATAATTTAATTAAAAATTATCAATGAAAAATAATTTTATAATTTGTGAATAATTAATATTAAAATATTAAAATTATTAATTAAGTTATGGGTATTAGTAAAATATAATATTAATAATAACTTATAAACTAATAAAATATAAAATATTAGTTAACTAAAATAATTAATTAACTAATTATGGATTTTAAATAATTAATATCTGATTAATAATAAAAGTATTATTAACTAATTAATAATTAACTAAGTAATTAATGAATAAATAAATAAGGATTTTGTTTTTAATCTAATTAATAATAAAAAGTATTAATTAATTCACAGTAAATATTGATAAAATAAATTTTAAAATATTAATTCTTAATTATTAATTAATTATAAAATTACTTCATTAAAATATTAATGATCAATCATTAATAGTAGTAAAATATAAAATAATAACAATATTACGAACTAATTAATTAATAATAATTACTAGGTTTGATTTTCCCACTATTTTACCTTTTGCATCCAAACAATGGAACACAAAAAATTTTCACCCATTTTCTCTTTGCTTTTCCTATCCCAGCAAAATATTCCCATAAACCGAACACAGCGTTATGTTCCCTTAGGATTGGGAGGCAGCCAAAGGAATTGTTGTTTTCCTCATCTTTTGAGGCGTCAAAAATTATTTTGACTCCATTTTCCTCAGGCGGGGGTCCAATGGATCCATATTCTAGTATAAATTTTGGATTGGGCCTTCCCTAGTCTTTCCTAGGCTTTAATGTATTCCTTCATGTTTCGGAATGCTTTTGTTACCATTTGTCCAATTTTTTATTTTTAATTTCTTCCCACATTTTTAGTATTATTGATTGAGCATTTAGTTGAGTAGGTGTTGGAAGATAATCTGATATATAGTAGGGCCCTTGCTTGCCTAGCCATTTTTGGCAATGCATGAACATATGACCCTCAATCAGGGTCACAATGGATCCATTTGTTATGGAGTCTCTCTCTAATTTTTGGATGGTAGATTATTTTCTCTAGTAACTTGCTAAATTTTCTATTTCTTTCATCCAATTCTTCCTCCCTAGCTATTTAACATTGCATAGGCTGAATTGATCTTGAAGGATCCGCTCATACTTACTTTCCATATATCCTCAAGCACTGATTGCCACCCCAACCCTATCCACCAGACACTATGGTTGCACGGAACCTCTCCCTTGAATGACACCATACATACAACTATGAGAGATGTTTCAGATGTGCGGCTGTATTTGTGTGTGGGTAATCAATTTCGAGCTTATTTGTTTTTTTTTTCCTTGTATAATGTCTTTGGTTCTCTCTTTAAGCCATGTTGTGAATTGGGTGGGGTGATCATAGACCAGGATTAATACCCATGAAAAGGGGATAGACAGGACCACCATCCTGCCTGCACCCCAGGGCTGGATTAGATTAAATCAGATTTTTGAGTTTATAGTTTTAAATAATCTATTACTATATATTAAAACAAAACTAGCCATGTCGGATGGCATCTCCTTTCCTTTCTCCTTTATCTAACATTGTGTTCCTAGCTGACTGCGATCAATTTGAGCTTTAATTGAATAGTTTGGGCTTGAGTTTGATTTATATTCTAATTGAACTCAAATCTACTTCCAACGTTGAGGTAAGTTCAATTAGTTATGTGAACATGAGCTCGACCAATAAACAGTTTGGTTTGAAAGCTCGCAAACCTGTCTCAATTTACACATACATACATAAATACATACTATTAAAAGTGTGTGGATGAGAATTATGGATTTTTTTAATAAAATACCCTTATTTTTTAAATTGTTCTTTCTTTATTTTAAGTGCAAAAAATATAATTTGAACTACTACTTTTATTAAATTTATTATATTCTTCATTATTAAGTTCTATATTAAGGTATTTACTCCCATTTCTTTTCATTAAATCTTATATTTAAGGCACATTAAATAAGTGAGCTTTGTGAAATTTTTTTGACTAAAACAAACTGAGGGTAAAAATATAATTTAAAGTATTATTAATTCACTTCATTAAATTCCTTCTCATTAAAGTATTAACTCTCATTCTCTCCTTAGATACTTTATTCAAAATATTTTTGTTTCTCATCAGTAATTTCTATAAATTTAATCTATATCCAATATTTTTAACAATGTAAAACCAATATTAAAAACCAACATAGAAAATAACTAAACAAACCACTCTTTTGTTTGAGTGGCAAGTAAATAGTTCAACCATCTGCGTCAAATGAGTTGACCAATGTTATCATAGTTAAATAATAAATAAATATAAATATTATAAAAATTATGAAAAAAATTAGACGCATCTCTTATATTATCTATTTATCATATCAAACAATAATAAGCATGCTAGATAAAACTATTTTTTATTCAATGGAAATGAAATACAATGTTTAAAATTGACCCAAAAACGAAACCATTTTCCTATTCAAGTGGTGGATCAATGGTTCAACCTTTTAGATCAAATGGATCAACCCATGATATAATAAATAAATAATGATAAATTAAAAAATAGCGACACAAAAATTATTAAAAACATAGTAATTTTGTAAAATAACACTTAGGTGCATCTCTATATTATGTATTCATCATAATAAACAAAAATAAGTGCGATAGACAAGAGTTATTTTTATTAATGGTAGAAATAAAATTAAAAAGTAACTAACATAAAAAGAAAACTATTTGCATCTAATTGATGGTCAATGGTCCATAGTGAGGCAAATTAGGTTGGCTTAGCTTGCACTCAAATTGACCTATCTCGTAATTTTAGACAAGTTAGCTTTGATTTTTCGGTCCTTGCCTTGGCCCTAAGCCTAAACTCAAAAGTTTGGGATTTTTTATTTTTTAGGTTGGGCCCGAGCATAGCTAGGGATGGCAATTTATACCCTACTCGGTGGGTACCCGCCCCCAAAGTTCAAAAAATCGATTTATACCCTACTCGGTGGGTACCCACCCCCAAGGTTCAAAAAATTGATACGATATGCCTGTATCGAGCATATCGTATCGTATCTTTTGGGTCCTGAAACACTTGTAAGTACCAAAATTTTAAAAATCCTTTTTTAATAAAAAAAACCCTTTTTTAACTCCCAAAAACCAAAATTTGAAAAAAAAACTAAAAAAAGTTAATTCCGTGTGTATCTAAGTACCGGTACCCAGAGGCGTATCGATACTTTGAACCATGCCCGCCCCTACCCTCCCTGATGGGGCATGTCTTTTCTTTTGCTTAAAGGATGGGTTTTGGGATTCTACAACTCGTAGGGTACGGTATTAGGCTAAATCCAAACCTCCTTGGCCCGCATATTGTTGGAAAACATATAAATTTTATGCACTAAGTCTTGAATTTAACAATATTTTGAATTTTACATGAAGGATAATTGATAGTTTATGTGTTTTTTACATGCCTTAATCAAATAATTGGATTTTATTTTTTTATTTGTGTTATTTTACTTGTTTATTTCTTATATAGGATAAAAAATAATAGGTGTAGGTTCTAAACCCAACCCACCTCTACCCTCGAATGTGGGGAGGGTAGGGTTAGAGAGGGTTTTGCATTTTCATGTGTGGGGAGAGTTTGAATTCTCAAAACCCTCCCTGAACCCGCCCTATTGCCATCCCTAAGTATAGCCCTTAGGTAGCTAAAGTTGGACCTAATTATATACATACAATCATAAATACATAATTAACACATATTTGCATACATGTAATGCAATTATACACATACATTTTATGTCAAATTTTATCATGGGACTAATTGATAGAACTAATTCCAAGACTAACCTAAGTGCATCAAATTTCAATGCAAGTTGGGCCCAAGTTGGACAAATCAGGCTTGACTTTTGATGAGGGGTAATTTGGTCCAACCTATCGACACCCGAACACGTGGAAGCAACCTGATGACTGGATGATGACTCGACATTCTCTACCACCTCAGCGAGCCAGGTCAGCTCGGGTACCTAGGGTACCTCGGCCAAGACCGAGGTCCGAGCAACTCGTGATGGCCCGACTTTTCGAGGTGACACTTAGTCAACTTCTAGAAGCTAGCCAACTGTCTCTGACCTCTTTGGGATCGCACTACATGTTTGCAAGCCTTATCCTCATCCCGCCTGGATCATACAGACTCGATAAGCCTTATCAGCTCACACGAAGCCCACCTCCTGGTGTGGAACGGATTCCTAGTAGTACAGGGTCAGGGATCTCAGAAGTGTTTTGTAAGACCTATGACAACTCACCTATATAAGGGCATCAACCCCAACGTTACAAGGTATGCGTGATTATTTGCTCACTAGCCTTCTAGCATACAAGGTTTCAACTCACACACAAGTTACTAACTTAAGCATCGGAGCACCCACACCGGGTCCTCTGATCATTCATCTTTTTGTAGTTCGACCGGAAAACAAAGCGGACCGATGTTCGAGCTGCCCTCCATCTAAGAGCATCTAGATCATGCACCATCAACTTTAATCCAAAGCCTTAGGTCTAGTGGATAGGGTTGGGTTAAGGTTAAGACTAAATTAAGCCCAACTTATTTGACTTGCACCATAATGGTTCAATTGTTCAAGTAAATGGTTAACCAATGTTATCATAATTAAATAATAAAAAATTTAAAAAAGAGATAGAAACACAAAAAATAAAAAAATACATAATATTTTGTAAAACATTTTGACACATTTTAGATATTATAAAGTTATCAAACAAAAATAAGTGTGACAAACAAAAAATATTTTTAGAATTAATTATGTAAATGGAATATAAAATTTAAAGTTGCCCAAAAATGAGATTTTTATTTTCAAGTCAAATAGGCTAGAACATGATGTCATAATTATATAATAAAAATTCAAAAAATAAATATAAAATCTAAGGCTCCGTTTGGCGTGTCTACTCATGCGGTCAGTCAGCTATTTACAAGCTCGATATATTGTGATTCGGTCTTTTCCTATTTGGTTTGTGGCAGATCTAGCCGCCAAAAGCCGATGTGACGAAAAGACGCGATAAGGGTGATTTTCGGGAAGCTCCAAATGATGCTTTTGCGTTTTTTTTTCTATTTGTCTTTGCGTGGAAAGATGTGTGGAAAAACACACCTTAACCAAACGGGTTTCAGGTTGCTCAGATCTTAATGCAAAAGCTCAATGTGTCTTTCGACCGACAGAGCTACTAGAAGATCTTCCAAACTTGCCAAACGATCCCTAAATTTGTCTTGCCATGTTCTGATGTGCAACATATATGCATATTTACTAGTACTAGTAATTAAGCACATGCATTGCACGTGGGGAATTTTTCTTCATATTAATTACTTGAATTTTGGATATATCATAGTTAAGATAGAAATTGAAAATTAACAAAAGTAACAATATGATTAAAAATAAATTTAAATATTTATTATTCAATTATGACATCATGGGTTTCTTTGAAAAGTTGAATCGTCGACCCACCATCTAGATAAGAAAATAGCTTTGCTTTTGGATTAGTTTTAAATTAGGGAAAATTATAGTTGGAGCCAGATGTACATATAAAATTAGGCTACGAATTGGTCCATAAACCAACAAAACTTTAACAACTTGCTCTACATTTCAAATTATAAAAACATTCGCCATGTCATCGGAGGCTTATGTGGTTGTTGCCAACATGGGACTCTTAATCCATGTTGGACACAACAAAAAGCTTATATTGAAATTTCTCTTTAATGTTAGGTGATTGGAAAATAAAGAAAAGGGTTTTTAGTCTCTCTGTCTCTCTCTCTCAATCTTCCATACACTCTCTCACTCACAATCATCTTTATCTGCTCAATGACTATGTGATTTGAAAATAAATAAAAATGATTTTTGGTTTCTGTATTTATGTTCTCTATATCAGTTTCTCTTATTCTCTCTCTACCTATCGTTCTCTCTCAATCTTTCTCATTCTCTTTCTCGTTCGATCTCTCCTTCTCCCTTAATTTCTATTGTTCTCCCTTAGTTTCTCTTCCGCTCCCTCTCTCGTTTTTTATTTTCTTACACACTTATATGGTATTAATCAGATCGTATAAAAGAACATGAGACCAACTTGGTATGGTTAAAAAATCATTACATCAATTTAATAAAAATTCACAAGAAACTTTTGGCTATGAAATTTACACTAACTAAAGAACGATAGAGATTGAGGGAGAAGGAGAGAGGGAGAGTGAGGGAGAAGAATGAGAAAGATTGAGGGAAAACAATAGAGATAGGGGTTTTGATATGGCTACAGACCAAAGCTGAGAGAGTGGGAGAGACAGAGGGAGCGGGAGGTCGAGAGATGACTATGAGAGTGTGGGAGAAGGGAGGGAGATCGAGGAACAAAGGGAGAGAGAGAGAAAACAAAAACCTATTTTCGGTATAGGTATCTTGTTGTGTCCAACATGGACTAAGAGTCCCATGTTGACAACAACCACATAAGCCTCCAATGACATGGCGGGAGTTTTTATAATTTGAAATGTAGAGTTGGTTGTTAGAGTTTTGTTGGTTTTTGGACCAACCTGCAACCTAATTTTAAATGTACAACTGACTTTGACTATAATTTTCCCTTTAAATTATATATTTCATTTACATTATATAAAATATTGTTTTACTTATCACACTTAATTTTTGTTTGTCTATGGTAACATTTGACTCAAACCACTAACCCACCATCTAAAAATAAAATTTGTTTGATTTCTAAGTTCACATTAAATTTTGTATTACATTTCCATCACTGATAAAATTATTTCTTATGTACAAAACTTATTTTTCTTCAACATAATGAATGCAGAATATTAGTGATGTACCTAATATTTTATTTTTTATAAATGTATAACATTAAATATGTGCCCAAAATTTTCTTCATCTTTTTTCTTTTAAATTTTTGGGATTCTTTGTATTTTCTATTGTTAAAAATTTTATTATGTGACTATGACATCATTTCATTTCTAGGTAGATTTTGAATTTCATAATCCATTTTCATCATAAATAAAAATACTTCTTACATTTCATAGTTATTTATTTTAATTTTTTATTATTTAATTATGAAATTATTTATTAATCTATTTGACCCCAAATGGTCAAATTGCTTGCCCACCACGAAGAGAAAAGAAAATGGTTTTGTTTTCAAATTACTTTTCAAAATATTTATTTTTATACTATTAAAATTAATATTATGAATTTAATTAGAAGAATTTAATGATAAGAAAAATATATCTTAAATATAGGATTTAATGAGAGAGAATAGAAAAATATTTTTATTTCCAATTGGTTTTAAATTTTACATTCCATTTCCATCATCAATAAAAACATTTCTTACTTATCATACTTATTATTGTTTAATATGTATGTTAAAAATGTTCCCATTTTTTTATTTCAATTTTTCATTTTATCTATTTTTAATTTTATTATTTAATTGTGGCAACATGGATTAGTCCATTTGACCAAAAATTGATTTAATTTCTTACTGATGAAGGAAGATTTAGCTCGACCTCGTAATCACTTAACACGTGGCAAAGGCAAACAGCTTGGCACAACCGCGCTCCCAGGGCGCAAGCACCAAAGGGAAGAAACCAGCAGTCCGAACTCCCTACTAGGAGCCTGAACTCCCTACGAGGAGCCCGACCTCCCTACTAAGA